>JAKSZT010030271.1:1649-14238 GCA_026826555.1 Tolypeutes matacus | reverse complement strand
AAATGGGATCTCCTCCAAATGAAAAACTTCTGCACCTCAAAGGATATTATTAAGAAAATAAAAAGGCAGCCTACACAATGGGAGAAAAATTTGGCAATCATATATCTGACAGGATCCTAATATCCTGCATATATAAAGAAATCCTACACCTTGAAAATAAAATGACAAACAACCCATTTAAAAATGGGCAACTGACCTGAAAAGACACTTCACCAATGAAGAAATACAAATGACTAAAAAGCACATGAAAAAATGCTCAACATCGCTTCCTATCAGAAAAATGCAAATCAAAACTACAATGAAATACCATCTTACACCCATCAGAATGGCAGCTATTAAAAAAACAGCAGACACTAAATATTGGAGAGGATAAGAACCCTCATCCACTGCTGATGTGACTGTAGTATGATCCAACCCCTGTGGAGGACAGTTTGGCAGTTCCTCAGAAAACTAAAAATAGATCTTCCATATGATCCAGCAATTCCACTGCTGGGTATGTACCCAGAAGAACTGAAAGCAAAGACACAAACAGATATATGCACACCAATGTACATAGCAGCATTGTTCACCATTGACAAAAGTTGGAATCAGCCACGGTACCCAACAACAGACCAATGGATAAGCAAATGTGGTACATACATACAATGGAATATTGCTCAGCTCTAAGGAGGAATAAAGTGCTAACACATGGAATAATGTGGATGAATCTTAAGACCTTATGTTGAGTGAAGCAAGCCAGGTATTGAAGGATGAATGATATATGACCTCACTGATTTGAAATGAGGAAAGTGAGCTGTCTCTGAGAACTATTGTCTGAAAGATAGGTTAACAAGTGAGAGAAAGAGAAGAGTAGGCTGTGAGCCATTACCCATATGGACATAACCTTTGGTAAAGGGATAATTTATAGTTCCATATTGAATGATAGGACATATTGGTAATGATATTACTGGGTTGGTTGGTGCAGGGTTTACAGGTGGGTAGACTAGGAAGGGAAGGTTGGAATACTCAAGGTATATAACTATGAATCTTGTCATTCCATGAGTCAAGACAGGGAAGTGTCATGTGCCCCAGGGGAAAAGGGTGGAAGGAACAGAAAAGAACAAACAAGGGATATTTAGTGGTCATGGGAAAGGTTTTACATTACCTTACAGTAATGGACACAGGAAATGGTAAATATCATCAATACATATTAAACTGTATCATCTAAAATATAAACTGTACTGTAAACTTTGACAATATTTAGTTGCTATATTTTACTCTCTGTATAACAGTTATAACATTGCTAACATTCCCCCCAAAAAAGGTTTTTATATGGGGTGGGGTAGGGGGAGGGTGGTTGGGTATGGGGGAGTCTCTAGTATTTGTGTGTGATTTTGCTGTGACCTAAAACTTCTTTGAGATGTAAATGAAAATTTGGGTTACACTGGGGAATGAGAGTGGGAAGGTGTCACGGTACAATGGACATCCTATAATACAGTGATAAAAGGAAAAAAGGATGTTTTTTTAAAAAGGGAATTTCTTTTGTTTTTTTTCCATTTTTTGAATGTCCCAATCCACTAATTATATTTTGTTTGTTTGTTTGTTTTGTTTATCCTGAGTTTCCTTGTGTTTATCTCTTGCATTTGAGTTTATCATTCTTGTTTCTTTTACCTAATAGCTGTATTTGGTTACAATATAAGCTAAATGTTCAAGGAATATTTAGATGACAGAAGGGTTACAATGGGGGCTACAGAGGATTATTGGTTGGGGGCATCTGGGAAGGGGGATTCATGGGAGTAAATTCTTCTGAATATACATGAAAGATATATAAAATTGTTCAAATGATAAAAGAATGGGGCACGGTCACAGTCAGTGGACAATCACTCAATAAATGAGGGAATCTGAATTCCCAGTCTTGGAGAGCTCTGCCACATTCTCCAAGGGAGCAGCAACAGCTCTCGGGGTGCAGGGACAGTGTCTGTCAAAAGAGGATGGGCCACTGAGGAGTTCTTGTTATTGATGACTAGCCTTATGAGTCTTTGCTCTTGTAATTGAAACTTAGCCTACTGTTATGGGGTGCCTAAGGGTTGCCACCTGAGAGCGTCCTACTTGCTCAAATGTGGCCTCTCTCTTAGCCAAACTCAGCATATGAATACATTACTTTCCCCCCAATGTGGGACATGACTCCCAGGGATGAGCCTCTCTGGCAATGAGGGATTAATATCAAGTGCAAACTGGCAACGTACTGGAAAAAGACCTTGAAGAAAATGGGGAAAGGTAGAGACATATGAGTTCAAGTGGCTAAGAGACTTCAAAGAGTCAGGAGATCATCCCAGAGGTAACGCTTATGAACACGGTAATAGGATCTCATAGAACACCAAAGTGCATCTCACCCCACAAAGAGGGGATCCTGAGGGCTCTGGAGACACCCAGGACCTATATAAAGAGGGATAGCCCCAGAGACTTATGTCTTATCAGTGGGCTGTATTTTGGAATCTGTGCTCCTGAGAGTGAAAGAGTTGGACTCAAATAAGTCCTCCCTGAACATGATTCATCAGTCCCTTCTATTCAAACCTATATGTGATGCTGGAGTTTTTAGATGTACTTCCAGAGACTGGAGCCTCTGGACTAACTATATGCCAGCTGTGCCTGGAATCTCGGTGGAGCTGCAACTCCTACCCTACAGCTCAATATACTCATCCAAGTCACCTGGCGAGGAGACAACGATGGGTAGCGGCCATCCCAGGGAATGGAGAGGGCCTGCAGTCGCAGGCAGGATAATCCCACCCACCATATCCATGGGCTATAAGCCCTCTCTCACTTGGAGATGGAGTGGACATCACCGTCCCAGTCCCCTCAGGATTGGGGGAAGTACTATGGACTAGAGTGAACTTAATGGTATTCTGTTGAACATATATGGTGATTTTTAGCAATGGAAATAATTTTTACAGTGAGGTGGAGCCAGTGACCACTGGACACTTTTGGGGCAGGGAAGGGAATTGCAGTTGAAATACAGGGGCTTTTTCAGAACTTGGTGGTTGTCCTGAGTGCCATTGTGGTGATGGATGTAGGCCATTTTAAATCAGCACACACCATTCAGAACAGTGTGGGAGAGAATGTGGTCTAAAATGTGAACTGTGGTCTATGCTTGTTGGCAAGGCAGCAGGATGTGTTTATCCATTGAGGGTGATGAGCCACAGTGATGAAGGATTTTTGTGTGGATGTTGTGGGAGGTGTGGGAGGTGGGAAACATGGGAATCCCTGTAATTTCTGTGTAATATTTAGGTAATCTAAGCACATTTAAAAATATGTATAATAAATAAATAAATAAATAAATAAATAAATAAATAAATAAATAAATAAATAAATAAATTCATATATCTAAATGACTATTGAATGGATAAAGAAATAATGATATCCATGGCCTAGGACCTAAATAAAGTGTTAAAATACACCATAAAATAATATGTAGCATAAGATGGGTAAATGAATATGTAGCAGTTGGATATAATTATGATTTCCAAAAATAGATACTGGATTATGCTTGTAAACTGGTCTGTTAATCTGGGCACGATTAAGTTATGATAAGGGCATTGACTGGCCCAGAGTCCATAGGTCATTGAGCCCTGCCTTTTGGTAGGTGGGGTCTCAAACATAAAAAGACATGGCAAAGGACAGAGCTGGAGCAGTTTTTGATGTTGGAGTTTGATGATCAGGGACAGATGGACCTGGGGAAAAGAGACAACATATTCACCCGACATTTCAGAAATGACCTTGTGGAGAGAGGCAAAGCTTAGAGAGCCTCATAGTCTACAGCTGACCTTGTGGAGGAAACAGAGGAGATGAGCCCAGAGAGAAATGCATCCCTGGGATGAGTGGAAACCAAGAAGTCTGAACACTCGCAAATGTCAGCAGCTGTCTTGCTCCAAGACAGGGTAACAGACTTTGGTGAAGGAAGAAATTTATGCTTAATGGCCTGGTAAGTGTAGGCTTCTACCCCAAATAAATACCCTTTATAAAGACCAACAGATTTCTGCTATTTTGCATCAGCACACCTTTGGCTGACTAATAAAAGATACAAAATGTTTTAAAATACAGTATTTGCTAAGTCAATAACAAATATTAAGTGCAGATTTGGGAAGGCAAGTAAAAGTGTTATAATTTCCCTGGTAAACTTTAAAGAATATTAATGAGTGCATCTCATCCAAATAAATAGAAGAAAAATAAATTGAATAAAAATAGTCCAAAGCAAAATATTCAGGATTTCCTGGGTTGCCATTTGGCTTTTGTTCTGGGGCCACCTAACTCGTGCATCTTTGGAAGCTGCACCTTTCTTATACTTCAGAAGCCTGATGGTCCCAGGGTTGTTTTATCGGCTGTTGTTTTGTCCCCATCATAAATCAAGTGCTGTATCACTTCCCCATTTCCTAATTTTGAAGTCACCAAACTGAATGTGATTCTCTTTTGAAGCAAGAAGGACCATGAATGATAGAACAAATAAAAAGGATATATTTTTGCGCTTCCCAAATTGAACACTCAGAAAATTGATATTGGATCTTTCCTTTTTTCCAATGATTGCATTCAATTCTATAAATTTCCCTCTAAGCACTGCTTTTGCTGCACCCCAGAAACTATGAAGAAACATAGGACATTAAGAAGCATAAAGAACCACATCACAGAAGATTGTGAGTGAAGCGATATCCACATCCACAACAGTATAGACTTAAGATGAACACAGAGTATGTAAGAAATTTGGGAAAATATGTTCTCTGACCACAAGCATTGTTTCCTCGAGATAATGCTTCTATGAATGTCACTTCACTTTGAAGGAATTTGCATCATGCTTACTTATGCATGAGGAAATCTATGTAAGGAAAATGAATGAAGACAATGAGTTTTGCCACATTGCCCATATGCTAGTCCTCCCCTTTAAGTGTAATTAGTGTGATGTTTTCCTGGAAATTCAACCTCATGAGATACCTGAGAAATAATATTTCAGAGAAACCATTTGGGATTTCATGTATTTGGGAAAGCTAGAGTCAAATAAAGGAAATATACAGGATTAAAACCCTGTGTATATAAGGAATTCTGAAATCCTCAGCCAGGGATTAAATCTCATTGATGATGAAATATTCATACATTAATAAGTGTTATAATGAACATGGGAATGCTTCCTTCTGAAACCAAACTCATGGAATATGAGAAAATTCAATCTAGACAGAAACCATATGAGTGTCCTGGATGAAGTCTGCTCTTTCCAGTCATTTTTTTACTCCCCATTTTAAAACCATACAGGGGAAGAAGCATAGAAATGTAATAAATGTGGGAAAGTTTTCAACCTGAAAGAAAACCTCTTTATTGATCAGAAAATTCTTACTGAAGAGAAATCATATATATGTGGGAAAGCTTTAATTCAAATGTCCAATCTCAGATACAAGAGATTGCCTACTGCAAAGAAACACTGTGCATATAAGGCATGTGAAAAAGCCTTTAGGTACAAATCATATCTCACTGAAAATGAAAAAATTCATAGTGGACAGAAACAAAATGAATGTAAAGAATGCAGAAAAGCCTTCAGCCAAAAGCAATAGTTCATTTAACATCAGAGGATTCATTCTGAATAAAAACCCTATATATGCAATGAATATGGAAAAGCCTTCAACCAGTAGGAAAAAATTGTTAACCATATGAGAATACATACTGGAGAGAAACTGTAAGAATGTGATGGATGTGGGACAGCTTTCATTCAGAAGTCAAGCCTCATTACACACCAGAGAAGACAAACTGGACAGAAACCCTATATATGTAAGGAATGTGGGAAAGCCTTCAATAGCAAATCAAATCTCACTGACCATGAGAATATACATAGTGGAGGGAAACCCTATATGTGTAAGGAATGTGGAATAGACTTCAACCAGAGGCAGTATCTCATTATACATTTCAATACTCATACTGGAGAGAGACCCTGTGAATGGTATGAATGTGAATCTCCAAAGAGTCTCCACCTCCAGTCTGTGCAAATTGTTGCCAATCTTTTATGGAAGTGGCTGTGACTGTGCAATTCAGTCATATTCCTCTTGGAAAAGTGCACTTGCAGTTTGTTCTGAGATCTATCTGCTCCTTCCACATCTTCTTCCACACTCACCTGTGTTCAATTTTTTACCACTAATTTATGCATCAGAACTTGATATTTCTCTTGGTTTATGTAAAGTTGGGCTCTCCAATTATTTCATATTTTCCTGGTTGTTTACACTGGTTGTTCAATCCATTACATTCTGGGTAAGCATTTAAAACATTATCTTTTAAAAAATAATGCTGCCCATTATTGTAGCATTTTCTTATAAAACACCCCAACCATTGATATTTTTTCAGTTTCTTCACCTGATTCTGATGTGGATTCAAGTTTAACAGCAACTGGACTACAGTGGCCTGTTTTCTACTTAACTGCAATTTTCTTTATTATTTTAAATCAGAAAGGATTCTTTCATAATTAGATGATATACTTTTATCTCAAGTATTTTAGGAAGTTAGAAAATTTATTTATATTCTTAAATTGTACACCTATAATTTTCTCATACGTGATAGGGTGTGGGATGGATGAAACTAAAGAATGCATTTAATTAGTCTGAGAAATATCTGGCATCTGCACCCTCTGAAGTTTTCTGCAAACATGGCACTATCTCACAACCTCACTTCTATTCTTATCCTCCCCAGATCCCAGGACTTTCTGGGATCCCATACTATTTATTAGACTCACTGGCTTAATGTTGCTCATTCTGTTGATTTTATTGCTGTACCCAATGCTTTAATGTGAATTTTGACATATCTTTCCTGGCAACAACACTTTTCATCTTGGTATTGCTCTTTCTTTAGCCACCCCAATATTGGAGAAGGTGAATGTACAACTGGAAGCAGGAGATCTGAGTCTGTGTCTGTGATCCAGGAGGGGTAGAGTAAGAGCAGCCTCCTCAGAGGGTCCATGGGAAGGAGGGAAGGGCAAAAGGAGAAGGAGCAGGAAGTTTCCTGTCTGTGCCCTAACTACTCTGCTGCACCAGATCCCAGGTCCCATGCTTTTATCTGCCCCTGCCCACCTGGCGAACCACTTCCTGAGGCAGGTACATCATAGTGGGGCGTCTGTGACTTTAGTCTAGTCCCCAAACCATGTGACTCCCCTGCCTGACTCCCTGTTTTTAGGACTTTCTGGCAAAGTCCACTTCCTCCTCTGTCTTACCAGTACTCATTACTGCCTTGTCTGGAGACAACCACAGTTTACAGGTGTATTCAATAGGCAGCAGCATCACACTGCCATTTGGGAAAAGGGCATCTCTCCAACATTGTGTCCCTGTTTGAGTGTGCCAAGTGCTGCCAATGCAAAATACCAGAAATAAGTTGGCTTTTATTGGAATTTATTAATGTTATTAATGCTGTCTTAGCAAGGGTCAGCTGCTCCTGGACTCCTGCCACGGCAAAATGTTGGGCCTGCCTGTCTCCCTCTGCCTTCTCTTCCAAACTCACTTTCTCTCTGAGCCCGACAATGGGCCATCAGACACAATTGCTCACACTTCTCCTTTCTCCTCTGGCCTGGATGTCTTCAGCTTCAAGCTGCTCCATGACTCTAGCCTGTGGCCTCTCCCTCAACCACTCAGAGTTTCTGTATCTCTCCACAGCTGTAGGAGATCCTGGAGCACTCTCCCACATGGCAGGATAAACATGGCAGCAATCTTTCTCTTTGTGTTCCATGTATGTAAGAATTCATCACAATGATTGGGGTCTATCCTGGTGCCTAAAATTTAATCAGAGGCCCTTAACTAAACTAAGGCAATCTAACAAAAAAATGACCTAATCAAAAGGTCCCTTATCTGAATCTACCTAAATGTCCTACATACAAATGGCTTACACACACAGTAACCGGTCAATAAGAACATACTTTTCCGGGGTCCACACAAGACTCAAAAAAGAGCGTTAACCCAGGGCACAGGGATCAGGAGGGGTCTCCTAAGTCTGGGAGAAATGGGAACTCATGAAGCAGTGGCTGTACTTTGGGTGTGGCCATCATTGAGCAAAATGGGGCGCTGACCACCATTACACTGGTCCCTAGAATGGTCCCAAGAAGAACTCAACATACAATGCTTTCTCCACCAAATCTTAGCTCCAAAATCAGGTGTGTAACTTGAGAAGTGTGCCATTATACCCATCCCCAGAGACAGAGCACACAGATTTTACCTAGGGAGGGGAACAGGAATCACGTTGTAAAACTGAAAGTCCCTAATTTCTTCTCCAAAGAACTAATTACATTTAAAACAAAATGGAGAAATTCAACCCATGGGCACTGTCAAAAACAGTGGAGATCATCGATGGCCTGAGATTAAATTCATCTCAACCCTTCAGGAAGGAGTGAAATACATATTTTTACAGATGAGTAAAATCTAATAAAGTCATACTTCTGGGAAGATGGCAGACTAGTAATACACAGGAATCTCTTCTCCAGAAATGTAGTTAGAGAACAGGGTGACACCATGCCAAAACAGATCTTCTAGGATTTACGACAGCAGGTGCAGTCTGCACACCACCCAGAGGAGAGTGGGGCAAAACAGGGAAATCACGATGACAGAAACAGAACTGAGGGTTTGAACCAGCAGTGGCTGCTGCTGCCAGTGTCCTCCACCACACCCTTTATAATTCTTGGGCCCCTGGGCCTGCGATTACAGACAAAGTGGGCTCCAGGGATCTACCACTCCCAGAAAGGGTAGAGAGAGGGACACAGCCTTAGGCTGACTCAGGTTCTAATCTGCAAATTGCGCTGCAGATCCCCATGGACCCTTCCATATGACGGTTTGCCCTGGGAGCCTAGGAAGGACTGGAGAAATCCGTCCCTTGCAACCTCCCTCTCTTCTAGCCTGGACTAATTGCTGAGGATTCCACAGGAGAGGGGAGAGAGAGCCGGGTGCTGACCCAGCTTTTGACTCACAGGTTTGGTCTTCCCTGTCTCAAGAGCCCTTCCAGGCCAGGTGAGGCTGTGCCATTGTTTGCCTTAGAGCCTGCAAGGCGCTAAAGATATACAAACCTCACAATCTCCTGCACTACTAACAGGGACTGATTATTTAGGATTCAGAGGAGCAAGTAAATATTTCCTAGCTGGGAAAAGGGAGGGAGCTACCAGAGAAGACTGGAGAACTGTCTCATAAAGTTTGAATTACAAGCCTTTTAGCCCCCAGACAGGAAGCTCTACCATATTGATCTAGTCTGTGCCACAAAAAATACACACTGACCATGCCTTGAATTGAGAGCTGCCAATGACCGCCATCCCCTGGCAGAATAAGGAAGTGCACATAAGAAAATTAATAAGTAGGAGAGGATTTTCCTGACCTCTATATCGTCCCTGCCCAAGAGAACCTACAACCAATTACTGGGTCCAGTGCCCAGCTGTGAGCAACCAGAAGGACAATCCTAACAATCAAGGTTGAGCCAAAAATTAAAGATCTGTGGTAACTCACAGCTTCCTGCAACTAAAACCCTATTAAAGGAAAGAGATAGATCATCTAAATAAAATACAACCTAACCAGATGCCTAAACACAAGCAAAAAATTAAGAGCCATACTAAGATAATAGAAGACATGGCTCAAAAAAGGAATACATTAAAGTTCCAGAATAGCTGCAGAATATGAGAGAACTAATAGGTGAGATGAGCACAAATTTCCAAAATCAAATTCATGAGATGAAAGGCAATATACTTAAAGAGATAAATGACATTAAGAAGATATGGAGCGAATGCAAAGAAGAATTTGAAATCCTGACAGAAAAATAACAGAGTTCAAGGGAATGAAAGCACAATAGATGAAGTCAAAAACACATTTGAGGTATACAACAGCAGACTCGAAATGATAGAAGGAAGAATAAGTGATACCAAACACAGAGCAGCTTAAATTGAAGAGAGAAAAGAACACAGAGAGAAAAGAATGGAAAAAATTTATCAGGGGTTCAGAGAGTTGAATGATAACACAAAACACAACAACATACATGTCATGGGAGTTCCAGAAGGGGAAGAGAAAGGAAAAGGTGCAGAAAGAGTATTTGAGGAAATAATAGCTGAAAATTTCCCAACTCTCAAAAAAGAAATGAACTTACATGTCCAAGAAGCACACCATACCCCAGTGAGTATAAATCCAAATAGACCTATGCCAAGACACATACCATTCAGAATGTCAAATGTGAAAGATAAAGAGAAAATTCTGAGAGCAGCAAGAGGGAAGCAAACAATCACGTACAAAGGATGTCCAGTAAGACTTAGTGCAAATTTCTCTTCAGAAACCATGGAGATGAGAAGACAGTGGTATGATACAACTTGGAAACTGAAAGAGAAAAACTGCCAGCCGAGAATTCTTTATCCAGCAAAACGGTCCTTCAAATATGGAGGTGAGTATAAAAAATTCAAAAACCAACAGAAACTAAGAGACTTTGCCAAAAAGAATCCGCCTTTGTAGGAAATATTAAAGGAAGCCTTAGAACCTGAAAGAGAAAGACAGGAGAGAGAGGCTTGGAGGATTGTGTAGAAGAAAGAAAAGAGAAAGGATAACCAAAAGAGTAAAAAGAGAGACAAAAAACAGGATGGCATAGGAAAACCAAAGTATACAATGGAGGAAATATATAATGCATTTTCAGCAATATCATTGAATGTGAATGGATTAAATTCCCCAATTAAAAGATACAGGCTGACAGAACGGATTAAAAACATGAGTCATCCATATGCTGCTTGCAAGAAACTCACCTCAGACTCAGGAATACAAACTGGCTGAAAGTACAAGATTGGAAAAAGATATTCCACGTGAATAGTAAAGAGAAAAGAGCAGGTATAGCTATACTAATATCAGACAAAACAGACTTCAAAAGCAAAAAAGTGATAAGAGATACAGTAGGCCATTACATATTAATAAAAGCGATGATCCTCCAGGACGATATAACAGTAAGAAATATCTATGTACCTAACAAGGATACCCCAAAATATATGAACCAAACTCTGGCAAAACTGAAGGAAGTAATAGACATTTCTACAATAATCGCTGGAGATTTCAACGCCTCTGTCACATCATTAGATAGAACAACTAGACAGAAGATCAACAAGGAAACAGAGAAATTGAACAATATGATAAACAAGTTAGACCTAACAGACAAATACAGAGCACTGCATCCAAACTCAGCGGGTTATACATTCTTCTCAAGTGCCCATGGATATTCCTTCAGGATAGACCACATGTGAGGTCACAATTCAGCTCTCAATAAATATAAAAAGATTGAAATTATACAAAGCAACTTCTCAGATCATAATGGAATGAAACTAGAAATCAATAACTGACAGGAAAAAAGTTAATTGGCAAATGTGTGGAGACGGAACACACACTCTTAAATATTCGGTGGGCCTAAAAAGAAATTGCAAGTGAAATCAATAAATATATTGACACACAAAAAAATGAGAATACAATGTATCAAAACTTATGGAATCCAGCAAAGGCAGTCTTGTGAGGGAAATTCATTGCCCTAAATTCCTATATTAAAAAACAAGAAAGAGCTAAACTCAAAGATTTATCTGAACAACTAGAGAAACTAGAAAAAGTACAGCAAACCAATCCCAAAGCAAGCAGAAGGAAAGAAATAATAAAGATTAGAGCAGAAATAAATGAAATTGAGAACAGAAAAGCAATAGAGAAAATCAACAAAACCAAAATCTGGTTCTTTGAGAAGATCAATAAAATTGACAAATCCCTTACTAGACTAACAAAGAGAAAATGAGAGAAGATGCAAATAGACACAATCAGAAATAAAAGTGGGAAATTACAAATAACCTCATAGAAATAAAAAGAATCATAAGAGGATATTATGAGAAACTATATGCCAACAAACTAGACAACCTAGATAAAATGGACAAATTTCTAGAAACACATAACCAACCTACACTGTTGCTACAAGACATACAAGAACTTAACAAACCAATCACAATTAAGGAGATTGAATTCATCATCAAAAATCTCCCAGCAAAGAAAAACCCAGGACCAGATGGTTTCACAGGTGAATTCTACCAAGCATTTCAAAAAGAATTAACACCAATCCTGTTTAAACTCTTCCAAAAAATTGAAGAGGAGGGAAAATTACCCAACACATTTAATGAAGCCAACATCACCCTAATACCAAAGCCAGTAAAGATTCCATGAGGAAAGAAAATTACAGAACAATCTCTCTAATGAACATAAATGCAAAAATTCTCAGCAAAATTATGCAAATCGAATCCAAGAGCATATCAAAACACTTATACATCATGACCAAGTGTGATTTAATCCTCCTATGCAAGGCTGGTTCCACATAAGACAATCAATGAATGTAATACACCACATTAAGAAATTGAAGGAATAAAACCACATGATCATCTCAATAGATGAAGTCATTCGACAAAATCCAACATCCTTTTTGGATAAAAATACTTCAAATATAGGAATAAAAGGAAAATTCTTCAATATGATAAAAGGCATATATGAAAAACCCACAGCCAACATCATACTCAATGGGGTAAGGTTGAAAGTTTTCCCTCAAAGATCAGGAACAAGACAAGAATGCCCACTGT
>JAKSZT010030267.1:18528-36253 GCA_026826555.1 Tolypeutes matacus | reverse complement strand
ATCCCAAAAAAAAAAAAAAAAAAAAAATTGTAAATGAGTAAATGAATGAGCAAAAGCAAGAATGAATGCATAAAATAAACATGAAAAGGAAATATCAGATCTGCTCTATTTTTGGCATTTTTATACAAAATTAAAATTTTGTAAGCTTAAAGGTCTTTTTAGAAGAAAATTATAAATAACTATTGTATATTTTAGATTAGAAAGCTGAATTATATATTGTTTCAAGATTTCATCTATGGAGAGAGTCTAGAGTTAAAGAGTTGAAGAGATATTACTTAGGATATGATAAAATGAATATGGAAACAATAACTACATCCTCTGGGGAATATTTTAGAAGAGGGAATGCATATAGTAGCAAATTTGAGGGGTTTGATATTTATACTTTCTATTGAGTCAGAGTAGAAGAGCAGTGGTTTCCTATTGATTTCCGCCCAATTCCTTCTTTCCTTATGTCACTTAGAGTCTTTGATAATTTTTAGAAATCATATTAAGAAATTTGGGTTATGAACAATCCCCCAAATTAGGTTTTAGTTTGCTTACAGAAGACAGTTTAAACTCTTACAGTTTTCCAAGGATTTCATTTATTTCTAGATATGGCTTAATGGTGTCCTCATCAACACGAATTTCTATGACAACTTTAATCCACACACATTTACTCAGCATGTGAATTCTATTGCTTCAAATACCAGAATCACACAATTGACTATTTGGGAGGGGTTTCCCCTACATTGGTTATTTCACATATGTTATTTTTTAATCAATTTTATTGAAACATATTCATAAACCATACAACCCATCTAAAGTGTACAATCAGTGATATTTGGTACAATTACAGAGTTGTGCATTCATCACCTCAATCAATATCAGACCATTTTCATTACTCTAGAAATAATAATGCTAAAACTCCAAAAACCAAAGAAAACAACAATAAAACTCTAACCCTTAGTAGTCACCTCTCAATCTCTCTATCCTTCTCCTGCCATTCATAACTTCTGATTTATTTGTTTCTCTCTAATTTATTTGTAGTTGCATTTTGCATAGATGGAGTCAAACAACATATATTATTTTTTGTCCAGTTTATTTCATTTAGCATATTTCATTTTTTAAACATTGGTGGAAACTTATTAATATATTACTATACACTAATGTCCACAGTTTGCTTTGGTTGTATTTTTGCCCAAATATCACAGTAATATGACATAACTTTAATGTACATTTGTTCTCTTTCAGAAAAAAAAATCTTATATATGCATTATTAACCATGCTCATTTTTCAAATGAGGTTTTACTATGTTATATAGTTACATGTTTCATTTTTTAGCTTTCCTTCTAATGATACACAGGACCTTAGCCTTTCCCTTTAAACCACTATCATAACTGTATATTAGCAATAATTACAGGCATTATGATGTGTTTTCAGTATTTCTATTGATTTACAAAAATTTTAAATTTGTTTACCAATTCTTGCCAGATTAATGCCCAGCTTTCCATTCTCTAACCTCATTCTATTTTCTGTTGACCTATATTCTAGTTATTAATTCCACGAGTTTACTTGTATTTAGTTCATATTGGTGGAATCATATAATATGTATCTTTTGATGTCTGGCTTGCCTCATTCAACAGAATGTTCTCCAGATTCATCCATGTTGTCATATGCTGCATGATATAATTTATTCTTACAGCTTGAATAATATTCCACTGTTTGTATATACCACATTTTATTTATCCATTCATCAGCTGATGGACACATGGGCTGTCTCCACTTTTGGCAATTATGAATAATTACACTGTAAACATTGGTGTGCACATGTCTGTTGTATCACTGGGCTCAGTTCTGGGTATAGTGGTTTTGACAGGTCACATGGCAGATCTTTATGTAACTTCCTAAGGAAACACCAACCAGTCATCCACAGTGGCTGTCCAATTCTACATTCCCACAAACATGAATAAGCATTCCTATCACTCCATATCCTCTTCAAAACTTGGAAGTTTCTGTCTTTTTAATAGTGGCCATTCTAATAGGTGTGAAATGATATCTCATTTTAGCTTTGATTTGCATTTCCCTAGCAGCTGTGCTGTTGATAATTTTTTTTTTTTTGTCATTTGTAATTCTTCTTTGGAAAAATCTCTGTTCAAGTCTTTAGCCCATTTTTTAATTCGACCATTTTTTTTTTATTGTTGTGTTGGAGGATCTCTTTATCATGTATATTAAATCATTATTAGACATGTGATATTCAAATATTTTCACCCATTGATTTGGCTGCCTTTTCACCCTCCTCACAAAGTCCTCTGAGGTGCAAAAGTGCTTATTTATCTATTTTTTTCTTTCATTGCTCATTCTTTGATTGTAAGTTTTAAAAGCCCCACAGCCATCAACAACCACAGATATTGAAGATGCATTCCTACATTTTCAGGAAGTCTTCTGGTTGTTTTATGCTCCTGGCTTTTATATTTAGGTCTTTGATATATTTTAGGTTGATTCTTTTTTTTTTTAATATAGTTTTTCTTTTTTCTTTTTAAAAGATACTTAGATTACGTAAATATTACATTAAAATATAAAGGATTCCCATATGCCCTGCTCCCTAGTCCCCCACATTTTCCCACATTAACAACAACCTTTATTTGTATGGTACATTTGTTACAACTGATGAACACATTTTGTAGCATTGCCACAAAGTGTGGACTATAGTTTACATTGTAGTTTACTTTCTTTCCCACACATTTTTGTAAGTTATGACAAGATATATAATGGCAATTTTATTGCTATGTCATTCAGGACAATTCTCAAGTCCTGAAAATGTCCCCAAATTACAGCTATTTTTCCCTCTTCCTCCCCTCAGAACTTCCTCCATATCAATGACAAAATTCTTCCATTGCTAGAATCACAATAAATCTTAGTAGAATAACAGTAAATATACTCTAGTCTATCATTCATTCCCCAATCCTGAGGATTCTGGAATTGTGATGCCCACTCCACCTCTAATTGAGAAGGAGCTTAGATCTCATGGGGCAGATGGATGAGACTATCTTGCTTGCAGATGCAGACTCTCTCTGTTCCTTGAGATGGTCATTGTCTATCATCATTTCTTTGTTAGTTGTCCTGGGTGAGTCCAATGAACTGAAGAGTAGGTGTTGCAAAACTGTTGAGATTCAAGGCCCAACTGGTATATAAATAACACAAAGAATTCAGCTCCTTGGACATCCACCTATCAATTCTAGTACTAACTATAAGTTCAAATAGAAGGGACCATTGATTCTTGTATAGTAAGTGAGGTAGGGGTCATCTTTCATTCTTTTGTGTATGGATGTCCAGTTCTTCCAGCACAATTTGTTGAAGAGACTGTTTTATCCCAGTAAAGTGGACTTTGTAGGCTTGTCAAAAGCATTCAGTGGAAAGTATGGGTCTTTTTAGGCTCAAATAGAAGGGGCCTAAGAGCCATGCGTAGGGAAACCACAACTAAGTCCAACTCTGTCACACTGGGAAGCATAAATTCCAAAGTAGGGCCAATTGGCTGGGCACCAAACTCCTGAGCTGTCTGAACTGCCTATAGTGTCAGCATGTCTCCAGAGCCCTTAGGAGTCCTGCCATTTGTTGCAATATTTACTTTGGCAGTCAATGAGATCCTGCTGAGATGTGCATAAGCATAACATTTGGAATGACCTCCTGACTCACTTTGAAGTCTCTTAGCCATATAAACTCATTTGTCTTTACCCTTTCCCCCTTTTGGTCAAGGTCTTTTTCCAGTTGCATTGCTAGTTAGTGTTTGGCAGGAATCCCTTGGTGCCAGTGAGGCTTTTCCCTGGAAGTCATGTGCCATGCTGGGAGGGGGGGGGGGCTAGGTAATGTATTTATTTGCTGAATTTGGATTAAACAAATTGAGCAGACTTCCAGAGCTAGAGTCTGGAAGATAGGTTTACAGAAGACAGAAAAGGAGAAGGTTGTGAGTCAATGCCCATATGGGCAAAATCTGTGATAAGGTGGAAGGGTTTAGTTGTTCAGTGGATGGGCATAACAGTGGTTGCAGTGATGCTATTGGGTTGGGCTGTGCTGATCTGTGAGGGGGGTAGGGTAGGGATGATGAGTTGGACTGTCCATGGAACTGGGGGGATGACTGGGGGAGGAAGCAGGTGAATTATGGGGATTTGCAGGTATGTGGTTGAAACTACAATGTTGAGAATGTTCTTTTGGCAAATATGGTAGGGAAGGGTTACTGATTTAAGGTGTTGGATGTAGGGGGCATGTGGGATAGGGCACAACTTGTGCAGGCTTCTAGGGAATGTGTAGTGTTCATATTGTCATAGTGTGTTATATCAGTTGGTGGAGACTCACATAAAGAGCAGAAAAGATGTTGGACTCCCATCCTGAGGAGTCCTGCTATGATCTGGGATAGAGTGGCAGGAGTCTCTTGAGAGCATAGGCAGTGCCTAATAGGGGAGGACAAACCAGTATGTCAAGCCCTCAATGTTGTTGCAAGTAACTATGAATCTTGTCCTGCAATGAGTTAATCTTGGTGGTTACCTTGGGTCCCAAGGGTAGGGAGAGGAATAGAATAGATGGATCATGGGGCATTTTGGGGGTGATGGAATTGTTCTACATGATCTTGTGATGATGGATACATTCCATGTTAAACTTCATCAAAATTGATAAAATTGTATAGTCCAAAATGTAACCCATAATGTAAATCATTGACCATGGTTAGTAGCAAAGTCTCAATGTTTGTGCATCAATTGTAACAAATGTACCATCCACATGTAATATGTTATTAATAGTGGAGAGGGGAAAAGGAAGAGGATGTTGGGTATATGGGAATCACCTATATTCTGTCCATGACTTCTGTAAAATAAAGCTTCATTGAAGACAAAATGAAAAAATAAGACCCAGTGGGAATAAACAGAAGAAGATGTCACTATACATACAATACAACAGATCTTACAGTGATGAAAGACATTATGTCAATATTTTTTATTCTATATTTTTTATTATTTCAAATTTTAAAAAATTGTATTTTACTCATTATTTTTAAAACTATCATTATTATATCATTTTCCTATTAATTTTACACGGTCATTTTGTGGGCTTCAATTTTGAAGAAGTTTTGGATCACAGAAGTGTTACAACTGTGGCAAGGGAGGATCATTGGTGTGGGATGTCAGAGATGCATGATGCATGGAAGGAGGTTCACCTGGGACATACCTACAATATATATGAATGTGTTCAAGTGTTCATGGGGCATAGTCACATTGGGTGCATTTTCTCACAATAACCAAAAGAATATTGAACTATCATCCTGGGGAGCTCTGCCACATTTTCTAATGGGAGAGCAAGAATCCCTCAACCACAGGGGTGATGAATAGTGAAGTAGGATGGACAATTGATGGGCCCTTGGTAGTGATGACTGTACCTATGAACATTTACTTTTGAAATGTGTACTTAGCCTAGTATTATAGAGTGCCTAAGAATTGCCTCCTGAGAGCCTCCTTGTTGCTCAAAAAATCCTCATTTATTTATTTACTTTTATAATTCATTGCATACACTTTCTTGGTATGCCAGTAGATGGTACTCTTCAGTCAACCTCTCTTGCTCAAACCCTGGTTGGAATGAACACACTGTAACTCTGACTAGGCTGGAATGGGGAAACAATATGTTGGACAATTCTACCTCAGGGTGGTCTATTCAGAACCAAGCGACAAAAGTCAAATATTCTCAGAAGCTGATCTCCTCCCTTAGCTGGCTGCCCCCTCCATTTACTCAGGGAGGAAATAATTCCCCTCCCCTCTATGTTATCAGTAATCAGTCCAGGTCAGTAGGGAGGGTGTTAAACAGGTAAGATCTCTTTAGTCCCGTTCCAGCTACCAGGGCAAACAATGGCAGAGCCCCACACAGCCTGTGTCTTGTTGGGTGCAGCAGACCAAATTTGTTCACCAAAAACTGAATCATCCAGATGCTCTGTCCCTCTTTCTCCCCTTTTGTGGGGGGTTGGAGCCCTGCAACACCCTCTATCCATTGTTGTCACTACAAAGTCAGAGGACCCAATACTGTCTTCTCTAAGGATGGAGGATGGGCTCCAGCAGCTATTGCCACACCAGCGGCTTTTACTCACAAACCTTTGACACTCTCTTCTGAGTGGTGTCGAGTCTTCCACTGGTGCCCCAAGCCCTAGAACATTTTGCAGGACAGTTTCTACTTGTCTTCTAGCTATTTTTCTGGGAGAGAAGCGAGTCCTGTGTCTCTCTCATCCTCCATCTTCCCTGAATTCCAGAATTAAATTGTGCAAATGAATTTTTAAAATAATTTTTAAAAATACATACTTAGATTATGCAAATGTTACACAAAATTGTAGAGATTCCCATATGCCCCATCTCCCACCCCTCCCACAACCTCCAACATAAACATCTTTCACTAGAGTGGCATATCACCTGCAATAGAGATACACATCTGGGGCCTTGCCACTAAGCATTGACCATAGTTCACACTGTAGACCACACTCTCTTCCATACAGTTCTGCATGTTATAAGATGATATAAAATGGCCTATATCTGTCATTTCAATGCCACCCAGGATAATTTCCAAGTCCTGAAAAAGTCCCTGTATTACAACTACTTTTCCCTCTCCCTGCCCCCAAAGCATCTGGCCACTGGCTTCACATAAATGCTGCAATTACCTCCATTGCATGAATCAAAATATGTCTATAAAAGAATACCAACAAGTCCACTACATTCCACAGCTCTTCCCCCAATCCTGAGGAGTCTGAGATGGTGATGTCCACTCTACCTCCAAGTGAGAGGCGGTTTATATCCCATGGATAAAATGGATGGGATTATCTTGCCCACAACTGCAGACTCTCTCCATTCCCTGAGATGGCCATTGTCCATCATCATCTCCCCACCAGGGGTCCAGGGTGAGTCCATTGAGCTGTAGAGTAGGAGTTGCAGCTCCAATAAGATTCCAGGCTCAGCTGGCACATGGACAGCCCAAAGACTCGGGTCTCTGGAGGTACACCTACAAACCCCAGCACCACATATGGGTTTGAAAAGAAGGGACAGATGGACCATGTTCAGGGAAGACATACTTACACAATGTCTTCACTGCACTCTATCACTCTCAGAAACAAGGAATCCAAGGAAGGGCCCACTGATAAGGCATGAAACTCTTGGGCTATCCGCCCTGATATAGGACCTGGGTGTCTCCAGAAACTTCAGGAGCCCCTCTGTTTGGGGTAAAATCCACATTGGAAACCTATGAAATCCTATTGAGATGTGCACAAGTGTTACCTCTGGGATGGCCTGCTGACTCACTTTGAAGTCTCTTAACCATATGAACTCATTTGTTTTTACCTTTTACCCCTTTTATTTGAGTTCTTTTTCCAGTCATATTACCCATTGGCACTTGTTAGTAATCCCTCATTGCCAGGGAGGCTCATCCCCGGGAGTCTTGTCCCATGCTGGGAGGAAGGTAATGCATTCATATGCTGAGCTTGGCTTAGAGAGAGGCCACATTTGAGCAACAAGGAGGCTCTCAGGAGGCAACCCTTAGGCACCTTATAACAATAGGATAAGTTTCAATTTCAAGAACAAAGATTCATAAGGCTAGTCATCAATAATAAGAGCCCGTCAGTGGATCATCCTCCTTTGCCAGACTTGGGGGGCTATTGCTACTCCTTGGAGAATATGGCACTTGGGGGACTATTGCTACTCCCTTGGAGAATATGGCAGAGCTCTCCAGGATGGGAATTCAGTATTCTCTCACTCATTGAGTGGTTCTCCACCCACTGTGACCATGCCCTGTGAGCATTTGAGCAATTTTATATATCTTTTATGTATGTTCAGGTGAACTTCCTCCCATTCACTCCCCATCCCTAACACCCCCCACCAATGATCCTGTCTCACTCTAGTTGTAATCCTTCTGTGATCCAAAGCTTCTTTAAAGATGAAGCCAATACAAAAGCCAAATACAATTAATAGAAAAATGAAATAATAATGATGTTTAAATGTAAGAGATAAAATACATGAAAACTTAAAAAAAAAAAAACTAAAAATAAAAAAAAAGGATTGGGTTATTCAAAAATGAGAAAAAAATTAAAAAAACCTTTTATTGACATTTTGCCTTTTATTACTGCAATATCTGGTGTCCACTCTGTACCATGCACCTCGCCCCTCTCATTCCCCACTGTCTCACTATTTTTCATTTAATTTTCAAAGAAGTTTTAGGTGACAGCAAAGTCACACACAGAATACAAGACACTCTAATATACCCAAACTCTTCCTCCTTTCCTCACCCCATATTAAAACCTTTTTGTATGTAGATGGTAGCATTGTTATAACTGATATACAGATAGTGAAACATAGCTACTAAACATTGTCAATGTTTAACAGTATGGCTTACATTTTACATGGTACACTTTTATAAATTTTGATGATATTTACCATGTCCTGTGTCCATCACTGTAAGGTGATGAAAAACATTTCCACTGTCCCCCTGTTTGATCTATTCTGTTCCTAACACCCCGGGGCTGACAGTCCCCTGGTTTGTCTCATTGGATGACAAGATTCATAGTTACATGCAACAAGAGGTCATGACACACTGGTATGCCCTCCACTATTAGGAAACAACCTTGCTATTAAGAGACACTCACCTGTCTATTTCTGAGCAAATCAGTCCTCCCAAAGATGGGAGTCCATCTCCTTCCTGCCATTTTATGGGTCTGCACCTACTGATACAACACATTATGACAGGATGAACACTCACACACTCCCTAGAAGCCATCTCCAGATGCAACCTGTCCCGAATGTCCCCCCAAATAGCACACTAAAGCAATTACACTTCCTTGTTATATTGCCATAAGAGCATTCCCAACTCTGTACTTTCAACCTCATATCCACAAATCTCAAGTGTTCACCTGGTACCTCTCTCATCTCTCCCCTCAGTTTCCTGGGTATTCTAACCCACCCTTCTCAATCTACCCACCTGTTAAACCTGCACCACCCAACTCAATATATCACTATTTGCCTGTCCTATCCCTTCAATACACAACTACACTCTATCAATTTACCATAGGTTACGTCCATATGGGTGATGGTTCACAACTTTCGCTTCTCTTTCTCTTTCTTGTACACCTATTTTTGAGACAATAGTTCACAGAGACTGCTCAATTTCCTTAATTCATATCAGTGAGGTCATGTTCTGTTCATCCTTCAATGCCTGGATTACTTCACTCCACATAAGGTCTTCCAGATTCATCCATGTTATCCTTTGTGTTAGCATTTTATTCCATCTTACAGCTGAGTAATATTCCATTGTATGTATGTACTACATTTTGTTTATCCATTCATCTGTTGATGGTCACCTGGATTGATTCCAACTTTTGGCAATAGTGAATAATGCCTCTATGAACATTGGTCTGCATATATCTGTTTGTGTCTTTGCTTTCAGTTCTTCTGGGTATATACCCAGCAGTGGGATTGCTGGATCATATGGAAGATCTATAGTTAGTGTTTTTTGAGGAACTGCTAAACTGTCCTCCACAGTGGCTGGACCATTCCACAATCCCAACAACAGTGGATGAGGGTCCCATTCCTCCACATCCTCTTGGACACTTATAGTCTGCTGTTTTTTTAATAGCCACCATTCTAATGGGTGTAAGATGGTATCTCAATGTAGTTTTGATTTGCATTTCTGTAATAGCTAGAGATATTGAGCATTTTTTCTTGTGCTTTTTAGCCATTTGTATTTCTTCCTTGGAAAAGTGTCTTTTAATGTCACTTGCCCAATTTTTAAATGTCTTGTTAGTCTTTTTATTTTCAAGGTGTAGGATTTCTTTATATATGCAGGATATTAGGCTACTATCCGATATATGGTTGTCAAATATTATCTCCCATTGGGTAAGCTGCCTTTTTATTTTCTTTATAACATCCTTTGAAGTGCAAACGTTTTTAATTTTGAGGACATCCCATTTGTCTATTTTTCCTTTTGCTGCTCGTGCTTTGAGTGTGAAGTTCATGAAACCATTTCCTATTACAAGGTCCTGTAGATGCTTCCCTACATTATCTTCTGAGGTCTTTATGGTTTTGGCTCATATATTTAGATCTTTGATCCATCTCGAGTTGACTTTTGTATAAGGTGTGAGATGGTGTTCCTCTCTCATTCTTTTGGATGTGGATATCCAGTTCTCCAAGCATCACTTGTTGAAGAGGCCATTCTCTCCCAACTGAGTGGGCTTGGTGGCCTTGTCGAATATCAGATGACTGTATATGTGAGGATTTACATCAGAACTCTCAGTTTGGTTCCATTGGTCAATGTGTAGATCCTCGTGCCAATACCATGCGGTTTTCATGACTGTAGCTTTGTAGTAGGTTTTAAAGTCAGGTAATGTGATACCTCCAACTTCATTTTTCTTTTTCAGTATGTCTTTTGTGATTCTGGGCTTCTTACCCTTGCAAATAAATTTTGTAGTTAGTTTTTCCAATTCCTTAAAAAATAGACTGTTGATTTTTATTGGGATTGCATTAAATCTGTAGATTAGTTTGGTTAGGATAGACATCTTGATGATGTTTAGTCTTCCTATCCATTAACAGGGAATATTCTTCCATTTATTTAAGTCTTCTCTGATTTCCTTTAAAGTGTTGTGTAGTTTTCTGTATATAAGTCCTTTACATCTTTAGTTAAATTTATTCCTAGGTATTTGGTTCCTTTAGTTACTATTGTAAATGGCATTTTTTAAAATTGATTTCCTCCTCAGATTGCTCATTATTGGTGTACAGAAATGCTACTGATTTTTGAGCATTGATGTTATAGCCTGCGATGTTACTGAACTCCTTTATAACTTTCAGAAGCTATGTTGTAGATTTCTCATGACTTTCTATGTATAGGATCATGTCATCTGCAAATAATGAAATTTTTACTTCCTCTTTTCCAATTTGGGCCCTTTTTATATCTTTTCCTTTCCTCAGTGCTCAAGCAAGTACTTCTAAGACAATGTTAAATAGTAGTGGTGATAGTGGGCATCCTTGTCTTTTTCCTGATCTCAGAGGGAAGGATTTTAGGATTTCACCATTGAAGATGATGTTGGTTTGGGGTTTTTCATATATACCCTTTATCATGTTCAGAATGTTTCCTTCTATTCCTATCTTTTGCTGTGTTTTTATCAGGAGAGTGTGCTTTATTTTGTCAAATGCTTTTTCTGCATCTATAAATGGTCATGTGATGTTTTTCTTTCAATCTGTTTTTGGGGTATATTACATTACTTGATTTTCTTATGTTGAACCATCCTTGCATACTCGGGATGAAACCCACTTGGTCATGGTGTATAATTCTTTTGATATGTTGTTGAATACGATTAGCAAGTACTTTGTTGAGGATTTTAGCATCTAGGTTCATTAGAGAAATTGGTCTTAGTTTTCCTTTCTTGTGCCATCTTTGTTTGGCTTTGGTATTAAGGTAATGTTGGCATCATTTAATGAGTTAAGCAATGTTCCTTCTACTTCTATTTTTTTGGAAAAGCTTAAACAGAATTGGTGTTAGCTCTTTCCGGAATGTTTGGTAGAATTCATCTGTGAAATCCTCTGGTCCTTGGCCCTTCTTGGTTGGGAGGTTTTTGATGATTGAGTCTATCTCTTTACTTGTAATTGGACTGTTGAGTTCATCAATTTCTTCTTTCATCAATGTAGGCTGCTTGTGAGTTTCTAAGAATTTGTCCATTTCCTCTAAATTATCATTCTTGTTGGCATATAATTTATACTTTTTATTTTGGTGGGGTCAGTAGTGATATCCCCTTCTTCATTTCTTTTTTTGTGTATTTGCATCTGCTCTCTCTTTTTCTTTGCAAGTAAATTTTAAATCATTTAAAGACAGGAATCAGATTTCATATGTCCTCCATAATATTCACAATATCCAGGACTCAGTAAATATAAAATATATGATCAATACCCTAAGCAATAACAAATTCTTTTTGGAATAAGTTACATGGTTCCCACAAAATTTTAAATCAGGAAAGCTCTAGAAATAATTATAAAAACAGCAAAATTACAGTAATATTTTGAGAGAAATCATTTATAACTTTAAAATTTTAATAAATTTAACTTTAAATAATTCTTAATAATAATTAAGGCCTTCTTTTTAGTTTCCAGGGATGCCATAAGAAAGTACCACCAACTATGCAACATAAAACAACAGAAGTTTATCATTTCACTGATCTGGATGCTAGAAGTCTAAATCAGTTTTCCATCTGGGCTATGATTCCTCTGAGATCCCTGTGGGTAGAATCCCATCGTACCTCTTCCAAGGTTTTGGTAGTTTGCTACCAATCCTTAGTATTCCTTGACTTGCAGAACTTCAACTTCTATCTCAGTCATCATGTGGCATTCTCCTCTGTTTTTGCTGTACCTCCTCTCCTTCTTATAGGGACATCAGTCACAGTGAATTAGGGCCCTCTCTAATCCAGTTTCACTTCATTTTAGCTAATCACATCTTCAAAGATTTTATTTCCAAATAATGTCAGATCCACATAACTGGGGGTTAGTACTTTTCCCAATATTATACCAATATCTTGATAACTCATCAGATGTTTACAATAGATCATACATCAATTCCCCCATTCATACCAGGAATTCCTAAAAGTTATATTAGAAATCCCCACATATTATAATAGTTACCCCATTACTCACTTTAAGTGTCCTGATACTAAACTGTCACTGGAAGTTTACCAATATAACACCATTGAAAAATGCACAATATTATACCATTGTTTCTATTCCACATTAGAAGTTTCCCATTACTATATGTCAGTATTGTCATTTCTTACAAGATTTTCTTAATATGAGTGGGGCCCTTTCCACATTGAAAGATTCTCAATATTATGAATGCTCCAATTCCTAATTGAAATCATACCAATACTATATCATTTCCCTTTTCCTCCTTAAAATGCCCACCAACTACAACAATACTTCCATTCCTCATTAAAACTTTCTGTGGACTAAAGTAGACTTGCTAGAATTCTACAATAGACTTATTGTGATTCTAGCAATGGAAGAAATATCATTGATGTGGAGGCAGTGGTCACTGGTGATTCTGAGGGTAGAGAGAGGGAAAAACAGGTATAAAACAGGGGCATTTCCGGGACTTGTGTATCATCTTGAATGACATTACAATGACAAATACAGGCCAGTATATATCTTGCTATAACCTACAGAATTGAGTGGGAGAGAGTGCAAACTACAATGTAAAATACAATCCATTCTTAGTGCAATGCTCCAAAATGTGTCTATCAATTGCACTGAATGTACCACAGTACTGAAAGACGTTGCTAATGTGGGAAAATGTGGTAGGTGTGGGAAGCAGGGCATATGGGAATCCCCTATATACTCTCTATAACATTTATGTAATCTAAGTATCTTTTAAAAATAAAAATAAAAAAATGAAAAGACAAAAAAAAAAAAAAAAACCCGCAAATTTCTAAATAGTTTATCCATTCCTCCTTCCACATGGAAATTTTCCAAAAATTATGCCACTGTCCACATTCCTCATTGTAAGCCCCCCAAATGTTTTGACAGTGATGCAATTCTAATTTAAAATTTCACAGTATTATTCCATAGTCCCCATTTGCTATCAGATGTTCCACAATATTATTATACATTACTTTCTCTACTCACAGGCAATTTATCAATAATATAAAGTACCCCTATTCTTTATAAGAACATTAATAATATTATTCTAGTATCCCAATTCCTCATCACAATTATCTCCCATTACAGGATTGAAGCCATTCCTCAGCAGTTTTCTAATATTTTACAATTATCCACATTCCTCATCAGGAATGCGTCCATATTATATCATATCCCTTAATCCATTTTTTAAAACATTTTATTGAAGTATATCATTCATACATCTCTGTTTGTCTCCATTTATATCAAACTCAACCAGAGTGCAGGGACCCAAGCTGACTCACACCACACTGATATAGTCCAATTAAAACTTCTAAAGTGATCTTATCAACCAATCTAATCAAAGGTCACTTAACTGAATTTAATGCAATCAAAGTGCTGCACACCCACAGGAATGGATTAGTTTGAGAACATAATCTTTTTCTGTGATTCAAAAAATTCAAACTGTCATGGAAGTCAAAGTTCAAATTTGAGGAGTTTGGGAATGTGCATCTCCTTGCTTCTCTATGACACACACAAAATTAAAGAAAGATGGCTTATTATTTGCTGTGGATTAAAATTCATCTTCACTACAAAATCTACCACCAGTTTATTCCAGTCCCACATCTGATTCACTTGCACAATAGTTTTAATTTTATCCAATCCTGTATCCCAAAGGATTTTCCCAAATGTTTTAATCCATTTACTCAGACCTTTCTTACTATTCCTTGGACATGACCATTTGTTCATTTGGATTATCTCCTTTGTAAGGGAAATAATAAAAATAATGACATCATTCACTTATAATTTTCAAGATGCTGTTCTAATTGCCTTAGGTTTAAACCTAATATTCAAAACTCTCCTAAGAAACAGGTACAAGTATTAGATATATTTTACCATAGAGGAAAATGTCATACAGGTGGTGTTTCAGTTTGCTGAAGGCTTCAAGTTCAAAATACCAGAAATGGGTTCACTTTTATAATGGAGTTTATTAGGGTAAAATCTTACAGTTTCTGAGGCTGTGATGTTCAAATAAAGGCATCCTAAGAAATTCTGCCCTACCAAAGTTTGGCTGATGGATCCTGGACTCCTGCCATGTGGCAAGAAAAATGGTGGGTCTGCTAGTTTCTCTCCCCTTTCTTTACCAGTCTCACTTTCTCCTTGAGTTCAGCTGTGGGTCACTAGTCACAATTGTTCATCTCTCCTCTGGGCTGCATCTCTTCAGCTTCTATCTGCTCTGTGATTTCAGCCTCTACCTTTCTCTCAGCCTCTCAGGATGACTCACTCTTTATTCAGCTGTAGGAGATTCTTTAATCCTCTCCCACATGGCAAGGTAAAAATGGTGTTGGCTCTCTTTCTCTAGGTTTCTCCATTTATATAAGATTGCAGTAAAAGTATTAAGACCCATGCTGGGTCCCACAGTCTATTCAAAAGCCGTT
Organism: Tolypeutes matacus; assembly: GCA_026826555.1. Lineage (NCBI taxonomy): Eukaryota > Metazoa > Chordata > Mammalia > Cingulata > Chlamyphoridae > Tolypeutes > Tolypeutes matacus. The sequence goes on along the minus strand of JAKSZT010030267.1, from coordinate 21,180 downwards.
AATTGAACTGATCTAATAAAAAACTCAACTTTTTAATCAAAGGCTCTCACTGAGTCTGACCAAAAGGCCCCACATACAATAGGCTTCCATGTACAGGAATGGTTTAGCTTAATAACATATTTTTCTGGGCTCCTCAATAGATTCAAACTAGGACATATGGTTTAATTAATATGCCAAGAATTAGAAAGTAATTCAATAATGAAGCCCACATGTGAATGCCTACAGTCTGCTCTAAAACCTTGGCACTACACTGTTTCAGGCTCCCCAGAAGTATCAATAGGGCTAAAAGTGATTTTTCTAAGAGCATACATCACAAGAGAAATATCAAGGATACAGAAAGCCTACAAACAAATACTTGCCAGCAACTCTGAAAGGGACAACAAACCAACAAAAATATATATTCAAAGATATAAATAGTCAAATACATAATTTTGAAACAACAAAATAAATTGGATTCCAGCAGGTACACCTCAGAAAAGAAATGGGAAAATTTAAAAATATAACAGAAATAATAAACATTGGGATCCCAACATGTTTTAGTTTGCTAAAGGCTGCCAAGGCAATATACCAGAAGTGGGGCATCTTTTACAATGTGAATTTATCAACTTATAAACTTACAGTTTTGAGCCAGGTAAAAATGTCCAAATCAAGGCATCAGGCAAAATTCTTTCCCTGAAGACATGACTGCAAGCAGTTCTTGAATCCTGTCACATGGGAGAACACAATGGTGGCATCTGTTGTCTGTTCTTTCTCCTGATCTTGTTGTTGTCAGCTTCTGGCTTCCTCCAGATTTCTCTCTGATACAGTGTTTTTCTCTCTCACAGTGTTTTCTCTCTCCAAGTTTCCATTGATTTCAGCTTTTGCCTTCTGGGACTTTCTCTCTCTGCATCCAGGGGTTTCTAAGTTCCTGTATGTCTCTTCATACTCATCTTAATTGCAAAGGATTCTAACTTGGGTCACACCCAACTGAAGTAATCTAATTAAAGGCACTTAACTGAAATAATCTAATCAAAAGGAGCCACCTAAAATAGGTACACACCCACAGAAATGGATTAGGTCTAATAATATGATCTTTTCTGGGGACAACAAAAGCCTCAAAGTACCATGCAAAATAATTAACTAAACATACCAAAATCTTTCAGGCATGTTGTTAGATTAAGTTTACAAAATTCTGCAAAATGAACTACAAATGATGAAAAATGATCTAGAAAATAATAGAAACACAATGAATTGGGGAAATACAAGGAACTAAACAAGAATTAAATAAATCTCAGAGAATAGAAATAAAATTGGAATCCAGCATTAAGTGATAGAAGGGCTGGTACTTCTCTTTTCCCACATGCCAGGGTCAAATAATTTGTTCATACTGTGATAAAGGAGAGGTGGAATTTAAGCATTCAAGGTACCTTTTCAAATATGTTCACAACTAGCTATTTATACCAACAAAACCAAAATAGTCAGTTATACCATCAAGCATCCTAAATTCCCTGTATATTCCTTTACCCCATGCTACCCTCTTCAAGAATACAGGAGAGAGACTGAATTAAGAGAATCAGAACACAGTGTTCTAAGAGTTGTGCTATTTTCAAAAGAGATAGAACTGCTCACACTACCCATTCTCAAAATGATTTGTCATGTTGTTGAAATTAAACAAGTTCTTCTCTGTTGTTCATGGGGACTCATGAAATAACAAAAATAATCAAGACATCATATATTAGTTCTGATGATGCTACTAGCTAGCTAAGGGCTTAGGAGAAGCCCTGTAATAATGTTTTAATATAAATAATGAAAACAGTCAGTAATTCCTATTATATGTACTACAATGAAATATTATGAAAACAATATCTTTATGTATAGGAAATCAACTGGAAACACACAACACAAAAATAACAACAAAAAAAAAAGAAATGAAGGACATCATGTAGCTAAGAAAGTTTTCAATTCAGAAAGTCTCATGGATTAAAAAAAATTTTATTGCATCAACCTTGAAAACATCATGTTGAGTGACAGACACAAAGGGACTGATATTGTATAATTTCAGTCATATGACTAGATAGAATACGTAAATTCAAAGAGACTGAAAGTACAGTACACTTTACCATAGGAAGAGAAGGAAGGATGCATGAGTATTGAATGCATAATGGGAAAAGGGTCTCCATTTGGATGACAGGAAAATTCTGGTAATGGATAGTGGTGAGGGTAGCACAAATTTCATGTGCTTAATCCCACTGTATTGTATGCTTGGGAGGGTTGAGATGAGAAAGTATATATATGTTTCCACAATTAAAAAAAGAGACATAAAAAGAGAATAATAAATGAGATTATGAATCTGGTTAAAACAATTAATGGAGGAGAAAATGGCCAAAGGATATTATTGTGACACATGTAGAAATTGTAATATAATGTGTAAATTTTACATCATTGTTAAATTTTTGAAACTTGATAATGCTACTTAAATTGGTTACAAAGGTGAATATTCTTGTTCTTAGGGCATATACACAAAAGTATGTATTTAAAGAGCATGATGTATACAACCTACCCTCAAATGTTTAGAAAATAGATAAATTGCTAAACAGATGAACAGTAATAGATGGGTGGGTGGATGGATAGATAGATAGATAGATAGATAGATAGATAGATAGATAGATAGAT
>JAKSZT010030267.1:0-18518 GCA_026826555.1 Tolypeutes matacus | reverse complement strand
GATAGATAGATAGATAGATAGATAGATAGATAGATAGATAGATAGATAGACTGATGTAGCAAATAAGGCAAACTATTAAAAGTTATTGGATATCTGGGTGGGTGGGAATGTTGGAGTTGTCCATATGGGTTTTGTATTATTTTACAATTGTCATGTAAGTTAGAAGGTATTCAAAATTAAACTTTTAAAAATGAGCATTTACTTACCTCTTGGCTTTAAATTTGTTGGCAAACCACAAATAGGTTTTCATTATATTTTCACCAGAAACTTCAGTCTTTATGAATATTACTAACTATTTTAACTTCTGAAATGAATTTACATTAATACCCTTTACCTCCTAATAAGACTCTCTGAAAGATAAACCCCAGTAAGGATTTTCAGAGTGGTCAGAGATCTGTCCCTATTATTGTTCCTGAAAGGTAGACTGCAGACCCTGAGTAACATGGCCACAATAGTACAATTTGAGATAGGAAGTCCAGAAAGAATCTATAATCTGGCAGCAAAATATATAGCAATGTATTAGATACCAACAATCCTACAATAAAATTTGAGTGGGAAACCCAAGATATTTCCAATTGCATTGGTCTCTTGTTGAAAATGAGCTCCTCATGGACATGGCACCTCTCTATTCTGGCATTATTATTGATAGACATAGTCTCTAGAGGGAAGAAAACAGAAGAGTGGCAAACTACAGGATTTCCTCTTGCTTGCCAGAATTAAAATTTATTTTTGATAGTATCTGTGTTTTTTTTAATTTATCAGGGGAACTGTGAGCCATGGGCAATAATCCTTGTGAACTAGTGGAATTAATTTCATACTTTGAAGAAATCATAAATCAGGTCAATGTAGTTGAAGCAGGCAACCATCTCTTAGTCTTGTATAATGTATTAGTCACCAGAACACACTTCATATGTTGTATTAAGATAATATTTTTAAAAGAAACTTTTAATTTAGTTTAATTCAACAACTTTAAATTTAGAATGTCACCATTTATTTAACAATTCAGTAATTGGGCAGCACTTCATTCAGAAAATGAGCAAGTATTCCAATGAGGAAGTGAAAATCTCACATAAGGCCAATCTGATAAATTGTCTCTCCTGGACCAAAACTAGTTTATCAAGAGGTATTAGGTATATGAAGTTCTATGGAGTCCATTCCATTTTTTTTTCCATTTTCTTTGAAACCCCCTGCAGATCAATTGTTTATGTCTTCTAGAAAAGCCCTTATCAGGAAGATGTGTCTCCTGCCAGTGTCCAAAGCAGCTGATCATTTTATTTAACTTAACAGTGTCCTCCCATTTGAACATTGTTCCAATGTTCTCATTGGAAAGATGACCAAAACACTCCCATCACCACCATTGATTTATGTTCTCGTCAAACAGTTGAGTAGTCATGGTCAGTAATTTTGATATTTTTTATATTTTCATTCTGTTTTTGTGCTTGTTTCCTTTCTTGATTAAAGTGAGGTTCTTTATGTGACTGTCAGCTCATGTTTAAGAGCCTTGGAGTAGGATTATAACTGACTAAATAATGGAGAAAACTTATATAATACTCACATTAACTGTAGGAAAAACATTTAATAAATGTCAAAATGTACTCAATCTAATGAGACCTAAAAGACATATATAGAACATTGCACACACAACAGCATGATATACATTCTTCTCAAATGCTCATGGATCATTCTCCAGAATTGAATGTGACAACATATTAAAATAATTATATACTGTGATCACGTGCGTTATATACCATGTATGCAAATACGTTTCAATACAAGAAAATCAATCAAAGGAATAAACCATGTTACTAACTCTAGGAAGAAAAATCACATGATCATCTTAATTGATGCAGAAAAGGCATTTGACAAAATCCAACATTCTTCCTTGATAAAAATCCTCTGAAAGATAGGAATAAGAGGAAACTTTCTCAGCATGTAAAGTGCATATATGAAAAATCTATGGCTAATATTGTACTCAATGGTGAAAGCCTGAAAACTTTCCTGCTGGATCTGGAAAAGTACAAAGATAACCAATGGCAGCACTGTTATTCAGTATCAACTTAGAAGTTCTAGCTAGAGCAATTAGGCAAGAAAAAGAAACAAAGGGGATTAAAATAGGAAAGGAAGAATCAAAACTTTCACTAATTGCTGACGACATGATCTTTTGACTAGAAAATCCTGAAAAATCCACAAAAAAGATCCTAGAATTAATACACGACTTCAACAAAGTGACAGCATACAAGATTATTATGAAAAATCATTGATGTTTCTATACACTACTAATGATCAATCTAAGGAGAAAGTCAGGAAAAAAAATTCCATTTCTAATAGTGACTAAAAGAATAAAATATTTAGGAATAAACCTAACCAATGACCTAAAGATATTTGTATCGAAAATACATATCCAAAAACATTGCAAAAAAAAAACAAAGAAGACCTAAATAAATAGAAGGACACTCCATGTTCATGGACTGAAAAACTAAATATTGTTAACATATCAATTCTCCTCAAGTTTATCTACAGATTCAATGCAATTCCAACAGCCTTCTTTGTAGAATTGGAAAAGCCAATTTTCAGATTTTTTTGGAAGGGTGAGTGGCCCCAAATAGCCAAAAATACATTTAAAAAGAAGGACAAAGCTGGAGACTCTCACTTCCTGACTTTAAAACATATTACTTAGCTACAGTTGTGAAAACAGCATAGTACTAGCAGAAATATAGGTATATTGATCAATGGAATCAAATTGAGAGTTCAGAAATAGATGTTCACATTTATGGTCAAAGGATTTTTGACAAGGCTGTCAAGCCCACCCAGCTGGGCGAGAACAGTCTATTCAACAAATGGTGCTTGGAGAAGTGGATATCCATTTCCTAAAGATAGAAATAGGATGCCTATCTCACACCTTATACAAAAATTAACTCAAAATGGATCAAGGACCTAAATATAAATGCTACAACCATAAAACTCCTAGAAGAAAATGTTGGGAAACATTTTCAAGATCTTGCATTAGGTGGTAGTTTCTTAAACTTTACACCCAAAACATGAAAAATGAAAGAAAAAATATATAAATAGGACCTCCTCAGAATTAAACACTTTTGTGCCTCAAAAGTTTTTGTCAAGAAAGTAAAAAGGCAGCCTACTCAAGGGGAGAAATATTTAGAAACCACATAACTGATAAGGGCTTTTGTATCCATGTTATATAAAGAGATTATACAACTCAATTATAAATGCACAAACAATCCAATTAAAATTGAGCAAATCTTGAATACAAATATTTTCAAAGAGGAAGTAAAAATTGCCAAAAAGCACATGAAAAAAAATTCAAAGTCACTAGGTATTAGGGTTATGCTGAGCAAAATTACAATGAGATATCATTTCACACCTTATAGAATGGTCATTATTTTAAAAAAAGAAATAAAAAAATACAAGCACAGGAGATGATATGGAGAACTAGTAACACTCCTTCACTGTTGGCAGAAATATAGGATGTTGAAGCCACTGTGGAAGACAGTTTATTGGTACCTCAAGAAGCTAAATATAGAACTGCCTTAAAATCCAGCATTCCTTTACTAGGAATATATTCAGAAGAAATGAAAGCAAGGATGCAAACTGACATTTGCACACCAATGTTCATACTAACATTATCCATATTTGCTAAAATATAGAAACAATCCAGGTATCTACCAACTAATGAAAGGATAAATAAAATGTGGAATATACATACAATTGAATACTATTCAGCTTTATGAAAAAATTAAATTGGGATGCTTTTGACAACATGAAAGTCCCTTGAGGACCTTATGTTGAGTGAAATAAGCCAGACAGAAAAAGATAAATATTGAATGATTTCAATAATATGAATGAAATATGATGAGTAAACTCATGGAGGTAAACTCTAGAGTATAGTTTACTAGGAGAGAGAATTTTGGCTGGGAAAGAGACCTGATGCTTAAGGTATGTAGAATTTTTAATAACATTTATTGTGAAAGTATGGAAATGAATAGAATGGATAGTAATGGGTAATAATGAGTATAATTAACACTGCTCATTTATAAAAGTGATTGTGGCTGAAAGCGGTAGTCTAGGGATGTAAATGTCAATTGTAAGGAAGCTACAGGATAACTAGGGAATAGATAGCATAGTCATTTCAGTGATAGATGATGATTATGGCTAATATTATAAATATAAGAATACTCTTCTATTACAAGGTGTTAAGAATATGATAATACACAGGAAAATTACAACTAATCTATCTTATGGATGATAGTTACCAGTAATATTGTAATATTTTTACAGCAGTGGCAAAGAAGATAAAATATAAATTCTAATGGTTAACAATAGTGGTTACAATGAAGTATGGGATTTTCCTTTGGGAGTAATGGAAACATTCTAAAATTGGCTGAGGTGATGAAAGCACATCTCTGTGATGAAAATGATAGACAATGAATGTACACTTTGAATGGAATGTACAAAGAATGTGACTGTATAAGAAAGTGAATCCTGTGGCGGACGATGAACTGTGGTTAGCAAAACAAAAGTGAGAACATTCTCTCATGAACTTTAACAAATATATTATACTAATTCATCTTAATTATAGGGTGGGTTGGGGTAAAACACACCAAACGTAGGATAGTGAGTATAGTAAGTATTAATATTTTGATGATGCATTTTCATAATTTATAACAATTTTTTCACAACAATTGAAAGTGTTCATGGTGGGGTGATGTATGGGAACCCTATAGGATGTTCTGCATGTTTGTTTTATAAGTTCACACATTTTATTATACACTTATTTTTTATGTATTTTCATCTATGAATGATATAGCTCAATATTTTTAAGTGAAAAAAATAATAAAACTAAAATTTTCATCACATTAAAAGGGAAGAGGATGTCTATAATCTGATAAGAAGTATACACCAAAAACCAAACAAATAAAAAATAATCATTTCATTTCTGAAGTCTGAGTATATTACTAAAGGATTAATGCTCAAACATATAATCAGTATAAATATAAAATGAATGCTTACCTGAAGACACTAGAGAGCAGCTATTGAATAGATTTTTAGATCTTATTTTTAAAGAAGGTTTGGATTACATAAATGCTACATAAAAAAAAATATAGGGGATTCCCATATGCCCTACTCCCTCTCATGTCTACACTTTCTCACATTAGCAACATTGTTCATTAGTGTGGTACATTTGTTACAATTAATGAATACATATTGAAGCATTGCTACTAACCGTGGTCTATAGTTTACATTATATTTTACACTTTGTCCCACACAATTTTGTAGGTGATGACAAAATATATTAGAACCTGTACTCATCATTGCAATGTCATGCAGGACAATTCCAACATCTCCCAAAATGCCCCCATATTACACCTTTTCTTCCCTCTACCTCCCCTGAGATCCACTGGTGGCGACTGCCTTTATATCAATGATAAAAGTTATTCCATTAGTAGAATAATGTCTATAGTAGAATAATAATAAGTCTACTTTAGTCCATTTTTCATTACCCAATTTTTAGGATTTTGGAATAGTAATTCCCAATCTCTTTCTACTTGAGAGGGGGCTTGGATCCCATGGGGCAGATGAATGGAGCTATCTTGCATGCATTTGCAGACACTCTGTGTTCCTTGGGTGTTGTCCATTATCATCTTGTTGGTTGTCCCGGGTGAGTAGGTGTATCAACTCATCTGAAGTGCAAGGCTCAACTGGCACATGGATCTACCAAAGATTTATATTTAACAAGTATAGTGCTAATTATGGATTGAAATAAAAGAAGCAGAAGAGCCATGTGTAGGGAAACTATAAATGATTCTAACTCTGTTAAATAAAGAGTTTATTGAGGGAGTTGATACTTGGAGGAAAGGGATGTCAATGAATTTCTCAACTTTACAGCTTGCAGCAGAATGGCAGTGTTGAAACTTCACCACGTGGAGAAACTATACTTAGGATATTAATACCATATTTGCCATTATATATATACTTAAAATATATTTAAGACTGCTGATAAGATTATTTGAAATATATGAAATATATGCAAATTGTATATTTTGCTCATATAGTTGAAAGAATACAATTGTGTGTGTGTGTGTGTATATATATATATATATATATATATATATATATATATATGGGTGTATATATATATTTAGTGTAAACCCAAAACAAAAGTTGATGTAGTTATATGATTATATGCTTATCAAACAGGGTACACCTGAAAGCAAGGATGTATAATGTCACAATATTAAGGGAATGTTACATCGTGAAAGGCAAAACAATGCTAAATTTATATTCACCTATTATCATAGCTTCCAGATATAGAGTGCCTAATATGGTATATCACAAAGAAGAACTTAAAATATCCAAAAGTGTACCTGGATATGTAAAAACAATTCAGTCAGTATAATAATCATGAAACAATCATCAGGAAAGGTTTAAACATTTTAAACAGGACAGTTGACTAACTCCTAATGGTGAAGAATGTGCATTCAAGTGTATGTTGAGTAGTTTGAAATAAAATTGTGTGTTGTCTAACTAGAGTTCAATTGAATTGGAAATCAATGTCAGAAAGATCCTCTAAGAAACATGTTGAGGCTTTCAGCTTTCCTAACACATTCAAAATGACCTACTCATAAGATGATTTTGAAGACTGAACAACAGTTATTGTAGTCCTTCCTAAAATGTATGCAAATTATGCCAGGTAATAGTTTAAATTTTCACATGTTCCATTTACTCCTCCTCTCACGTGGCATGTGAGGGTGGTCATCATTGTTGTTTCTCAGGTGGAGAAACTGAGGCATGAGAGAAAAGGAATGTAATGATGATAATCCAGCTCACAGGCCTCTGTGCTGGACTTTGGCACAAGGCTCATGTATGCTTTGGACAATTTCAGAAAGAACTGCTTTGTCACCTTAGCGATACCATGAATTTGGCCTGACTAGTGAAAATCACTCCATTCCTGAGAGGAAAACCCTGAGGATGAGCAGGAAAATTTAGCATCCCAGGATTGGGCTGAGGCAAGGCTTTGGGTTTCCTTCTTTGCTTGTTGGTCTCAAGGATCCACAGGCATTTTACCCTAATAGCACTCAGAATATTAGGGGAACTGTGACTTTCTTTCTGTTTATGTGATTGTCCCTTTAATCTTCACCAATTCTTGTCATAAATTCAAATACACTAATATTTCTTAATAAATAAAAGTTCTGTTCATGACAGATTTTACTTGTGTCCTGTTCTCTAGCAATCTCTAACCAATTGTCTCATTGAAATTTCCCATGGCATTGGCTACTCTTGGTGCCAAAGTCAGTGTTCCCAGGAGTTTTCTCTGATGCTATTGGAGACAACCATTTTGAAATAAAACATCATAGTTCTCATTAAGATAGAAATGTTTTTCACCTCTACGTGCCCGCTTATGCTTGCCTGCAGGTGAAACATCACTGAACCCTTACCAGAATTCCTGACTTTTCTATTCAACTTTAACTTCTGATGGTGTTTTGTTAACTCTATTTTCCTCTCCTCTTTTTCTTCCCTCCAGGAATCACCCCATTTCCTTCCTACACTGTTCACTTGAATTTTTGAAAGAAACTTTCAAGGGAACTATTATTAAATTATATAAATATGGGAGTTACTCAACTAATGTGACCAACCACCTCTTTTTTGTTCAATGCAATAATAAACTTCAGTTCAAGCAGTTTTATTAGTTTTGATAGTTATTCATGGAAGTAAGGAGTGAGCTGATTGCAGTACTTTATGGAGCAAAGGCTGGAGCAGCTCTGCACACTGACCAGAGTTTTAATATGCTGAATGCTAATTTAAATTTATATGTAAACATATAATTCAGATAGGATACTTATTACTTAAAATAATACAAATAATGATTTATGTATGATATTGTTGATAAATTAATAATTTCAATATTTATTGGCTTCATATTTTCTCTTTACCAAGCACTCTGCTATATTCATGTGGTACATAGTGAGTAAAAGATTCTTTGTCATAAAAATAAAGTGTGTAATTCTAGGGATTTCTTTTAACATATCATGAAAGACATGTAAGCATTAGTTCATAATTATTTTAGATAAATATCTACATATAATTCACTCTAAAGTATCTTGAAACATAGATTTTATTATAAATAAATTAAAGATTACATGGATGTCTCAATCAGCAAAAAAACAAATGAATATATTAATGACTAAAATATATTTTCTATTTCTTCAACTCTTTGCACAAAATACAACAAATCATTTGCTTTTACAATTTGATGGATGGGAACACCTGTGCAATGATATGGTTATCTCAGAAGAACTTTATTTTCTGATTATCCTCTTGCAACCTGTATACTGTTTAATACTAGTATCAGTTTTACAATCTCTGTTTATCTCTACAGAACATTTTACATTAAGTAATACTTCTTTTATTAGAAAATCATATTAGCAAATGCAGCATACTAGCATTTCCTTACTTCATTGTTTGCTTTAAAAATAATAGTAATATGAATTCATTATAGAAGAAGTGTAAGTGCTGAAGGAATCACATGCTTAAGCACCTTTTTATGTTTGGTACTCTTTGATTTAATTTTTTTCAGCATAGTTACCATTATAAGAATCTTTATTTGAATTTTTTTAAAAAAATTAAGTTCATGAAGTAGGCTTTTTACAAATTTTATAGAAAAGGAAACTGAGAGTCAAAGATATTTGTGAAGCTCTCCATAGCTACATGGAAAAAGAAATGGCAAACTCAGGATATAAAACATACCTTCTCCTAAAGTTTGCACTTGTTTAAATCTGCTGCGCTGACACATAAGTAATTCACTCTGGAAACCTGTTTTTGATTGGTGATTGTGAAATTATAAAAGATATTCACTCTGTGTTCCATTTGTGAAATATTGATGCATTATTGAATCATTTTGAGGGATCTTGAATTAAAGGAGATCATAACAAGGAAAAGCTTTTTTTCTATGTGATGAGGAGGTCAATCTGAAAGTGACACAGGCCCTGCCTTCCTACAGCGAGCACAGGTTCTGTATGTTATAAGTAGTTACATTTGTCATGAGAAAAAGGAAACACCAAAATAAATATATAAAGTGGTTTAATATTGAGAATTAAAAAGTGAAAATGTAAGCAAGTCTGAAAATGTATATTCTGTGGTTTCAAGTAAAAAAGGAAAACAGATAATTCAACCAAATTCGGAAGAAAACTTTTTCACATTAGAATTAAGTAAAGGGTTTAGCTAATACTGATTGTGAAGGGGAATATTATGAAGGAAAAACACTCATTAATGACCCACACATCAAGCAATATCTTTATATCTCTGCTTATTCAGGTTCTGAAACATGTCCAGATTTTATGGGAAACATAATAATGTTTGATATAAAATCAAAGAATCAATACACTTAATTTATTTAACCTTATATTGTTCATAAATAATGCATTTTTCCCACAGGTAATATAAACGTATCAAGAGTTGCAAGGGACATTTTTTTATTTTTAAACTGAGAAACCTCAGCATTCTATTTAAATTCAAGGAGTGCATGGAGAAGCATGAGACACTTATGATGTCCTATAGTGGGAAACATTTACTCAGTGAAAGAGGAGAGACAATGAAGACTGGGGTGGTGAATTAACTTTAGGAATAGATGTTTCCACTCACCCCAAGAAAACAGATAATGGGGACAGATGAATAAAACTATATATGTTTTTTTATATATGAAATTCTAAATGAATTAGGATAAAATCTCTTAAAATATTTTAAATGGTTAAAGACAATGTATGCTGACTTTGAGTAGAGACTGGGGCCATACATATATTTACTCTTCTAGATAAATTGCAACCCAGATCATAATAAATAATTCTGAGTTGAAGTGATAACATAATGTTGAGTAAGGTCAAGAATATTAAAATATGAAGCAATCTAGAAAACAGTTTTGAACAGTTCTCATACATCACCTAATAATCTATATGTAGGTAAACAGTGGAGAGACATTTCATCTCTGGATCACTGTGATTTAATAGTGGATCCAAAAGGTATGAATGTTGCCATACTAGTGAATATTGAGCCTGAATGAGGATATTGGATTGGCATGGTGGGAAACATTGAATCTCAGTAGGATCAGGAGTTATGCTGAAGAAAATGCTCCTTGTAGCAATGCCCTATCTGAGCAGACAAATCTGACATTTGAAGTCCACTCTTCCACTTACATTTACATGGCTTATATAAGTGTCCTTGACCTTTCATTTACCTACTATTTTTTTTGCATGTTTTTGTTCCTAATTTTTGGAGTTATAATGAGAAGTGAAGTGTATAACATGTGAATAATGTAAACTATAAAAGAAATAATAAATAAATGAAAACTGTTAATATAATTCACTTGGTTGATTATTTTTTCAACGATATTGAAGAAACATAGTGAAGCCAGAAAGCATCTAAGAAACTATTAGGAATTGATAAAGATATGTTGAAGAATAAAATGTAAAATTAAAAGTGTATATATATACAGGGGGCGGGTGCTAGGAAGATTGTATATAGCCAGTGAATATGTGGTCATCAGAGAGAGGGTTAATTTTCAAATGAAATCAGTATCAAATGTCATAGCTGGTGATGTGAAGATTAAAACAATTTTCTATCTGGTGGCCAGGGAATGGATTAAAAACTGATTATAAAATTTTGAGAGGCTCTGAATAAATAGTACCCTCCTATTTCTACTCAGATTCTGTTTTGTCACCGTACAATCAGAAATATTAACATTCTGGGGATATTCCTAATGACATAGGGATGCACAGAAATTATCTATATGAAATATTTTAATCTTCCAGGCAATCTTTTAACTTCTAATAGATTAATTCTATAACTAGTAAGTGATAAAAATATATATGCAAATATAGGCACAAGCTATTAAAGATTACATATTACTGCTATCCCTACCATTGAAATAAGTGTCACAAGAAGGGATTTTAAAGAACATAAGGAAACATTATGTTATATCCTACTAAACAAAAACAAAATAGAGAGACTAAAATTGGACCAAGATGAGACAATGAGTGTATTTAGTCTAATTCATTCTCCATGTTGATTCTTCATGTTTTTTTTTTTTTTTAAGGGATTATTTGTCTGTCTTTCCATGACTGAGACCAATTTTCCTAAGATGCCCAACTCTACCACAGTGACTGAATTCCTGCATACAAGAATTTCTGATGTCTGGGAGCTCCGAGTCTTACATGCCATGCTATTTATACTGATGTACTTGGCAACACTTTGGGAAACATTTTCATTGTCACAGTAATCATGCTTGAATAGAGTCTTCACACTCCATGTACTTCTTCCTTCGGAGTATGTCTGTCATAGACATGTGCTACATTTCTGTCACAGTCCCCAAGGCATGTGTCATCTTCCTGCTTGAAAACACAGCAAACTCCATGGCTGGATATGCAGTTCAGATCTTCCTTGTGGTTGCATTAGCTGCAGTAGAGATGCTGTTCCTCACCATCATGGCCTGTGACCACTATGTGGCCATCTGCCAGCCCTTTCACTACCCTGTGATCATGAACCCTCGTGTCTGTGTCCAGAAAACTCTGGCCTCAGTACTCACTGGTATGATTTACTCTGCATTCCACACTGGCAACACATTCCAACTGCCCTTCTGTCAGTTCAGTATAGTTCATCAGTTCTTCTGTGACATCCCCTCTTCTTTGAAGCTCTCCTGCTCTGACACTTTAAACAATTAAATTTTAATTTTTATCTCTGTGGTGATTTTCAGTGGTGGCTGCTTTGCCTTCATTATCAAATCTTATAATCACATATTTTCTGCTGTGCTCAAGTTTCCAACCAGGGGAGAGCGAGGAAAGGCCTTCTCTACCTGTGTCCCTCACATCCTCATGGTGACTGTCTTTGTCAGCTCAATTGCTGTTGTGCATATGAAGCCAACCTCCAACTCACCCACAATTCAGGACATGTTCACCTCTGTGTTCTATTCTATAGTCCCTCCTTTCTTGAACTCTATAATCTATAGTCTTAGAAACAAGCAGATAAAGGAGGCTGTAAAGAGAGTTATGAGTAGAAAGCTCTATTCAGGAAAAAGATAGGATAATTGTTGGAAGCCATTCCCATTTTGATGACATGACTTAAAATATGATTCAAAGTACATTTCTTTTCATTACCAAATTCAGTGGCATGAATTGAGTGAAAGGTGAAGACAAAAGAAGAGTCTGAGATAGCTATACTTAGTGAAAGAAATCAATGATAACATATCTATTTTTTAATATGGCAGTACAAATTTTAAATAATAATTATTTTCACTCATTGAAAATATTAGTATTTATAAAATGAAAATCACTGCTATGGTGAAACAGGTTAAGATTATAAGTTTGCAAGAATTAAAATCTCGATTTTAAGAAGACAAATATGTTTATTTCTCTATTTCCACATATATTTTTTCCAACGCATCCTTTCAATGTAGTTTGAAGGTAAAACAATGGAATTATGTATTTAAATAGACTTTCTTATTGATGTATCATATATTATGGCCCATATCCCTATAATAACCTTTGAATTAGTCAGAGTACTCTCAGGTGGATGACAAAATGGTTTGCCATATTGGATAATTTCCGAAACACATGCAATCTTGTAGAGACCTTCAAAAAAATATTATACTTTCTGTTTCTAGATATTTAAATTGAGTAAATGATTGTCACTACAACCAATGCTCTCATTTCTGTTTTTTTCTAAGATTGCTATTGTCACAAGGTACTGATATGATAGTTGATGATCAGATTTATTACTCTTCCTGAAAAATGTTCTTTTTATTACATAAGATTTTCAGTAAAATACTGTTCCTTCCTAAATGACTGTGCTTTCCTACCTTATGTTTATGTTTTAGAAAAGCATTGTGTAGTAAGCAATGTATAAATAATGTTATTTAGTAAAATGTCAGCACAATATATTTATTTATTTATTTTATTTTATTTTATTTTTTTTACTTCAAGAGCCATTTAATAAATACAGCAGAACCATGTATGCATCCTAATGCTTCAAGTAAAATTTCCTTTTCTTGAGAAAGAATTATGTTGAAAAGATTCCTTGAGACCACTAATGGAGAATGTCAAGGTTCACGGAGGAGAGCTGGAGTGGCAAGATGATGCGGCAAGAGGAGACACAGGAGAGACTATGGGAGACAGAGCAGACCAGAGAGCTAGGGAGGTGCAAGAGATTGAGCAGCCTCTTTCCACTCCAGAAGGTCCCAGGATCAGTTCCCGATGCCACCTAAGGTCACCATTAGGTGACATGAGAATCAGACAAAGGAGTCTGGCCTCAGAGTCCATATTCTTTTTTTTTTTTTTAACCACTTTTATGAAGTTTATTGAGCTAAGCCTGCGGGTGTCTGCAGCACCTCTCATGCAGGAGAGAACTGCAGCACCCAGGTTTTAAAATGGCTCCTTTTTATAGGGGGTTGCTGTCGCAGTTTGCAAGCAAGTGGGATAAACAGAAGCGGATTTTGGCAGTTAGCTAGCGTTTGCACAGAACGCCCTGATAGTCTGGGGCACAGCTGCAGGGTTGAGATGCCCTTGCAGGATTGTTCAAAGGAAGGGAGGTTGTGTGCTTTTCAGATAAGACACTTAGGAGACAGTGGGAAACTTTTCTTTTCTATGTTACTCTGGTTGCCATGAAGGCCTATGGGTAGGCTAATTTAGGGTTCAACATTCCCCACTTCTCTTCTTAGTGGGTTAAATCATTGACTCATTATAGTGGTCTCTAGTCATTGGCAGGTGTTGGTAGGGTTGGCTAATACCATTAGTTTGACCGATTGGACTCTGTCCTTGACAAAAGCTACAAGCCTATTGATAATGATAGGTCCGCAAGTGAGACCCAAAAGTAACAGTATGAGAGGGTCTACTAGGGCTGAAATTAAAGTAGTTAGCCATGGAGACCAATTGAAAAGGTTTTGAAACCAAGACTCAGAGGATTGTTTTTCTAGATCCCTCTCTCTGAGTCTCTTTTGTAGTTCTTGCATTGATTGTTTAATAATTTTTGAATGGTTTACATAAAAACAGCAGGCTTTTCCAAGGGCAGCACATAAGCCACCCTGTTTCAGAAACAGTAAATCTAGTCCTCTTCTGTTTTGTATAGCTACTTTTGCTAAAGAGTTAACTTGTTTTTCAAGATATTGTACTTGGGTCTGAAAGAGAGCGACATCAGCAGAGAAAGTAGCTGAAAGTTTTCTAATACTAATGTTAGAGGTAATCATGGCCCCAGCTCCTATGGCTGCTGAACCTGCAATCCCTAAGGTGGCTAAGATAGGGATTAGAATTGGAGTCCTTTTTTGTAGTTTAAAATGTTGATCTTGAGCTAGGAAGTGGGCAGTACCTGAGGGTTCAGCATATAGGTAAACCTGGGGAATGATATAAACACCAATACATAGGTTAGAAGCATTATTAGGGGCAATACAGCGGGTGATACCAGATGAGCAGGCAAACCAGGTACCATTGGGGGTGATTAAAGTCCAAGTGGATCCTGAAGCAGTAAGGGGGACAGTGTTCAGGCAATTGTCTTTATAAGGTGAGTCGTTTATGGAGTAGCTGCCGCTGGTGAAACAGATACCTTGTCCTTGGAGATCGCTGAGGGTGAGTTTTTTTTGATGAGAACAATCAGACAGGATACCGGTCTCAAAGTTGTTGGCATCGGTGTAGGAGACGTTCCGGGGGGCCATTTCTCCCATCAGGTTGGCACCAATCCCTACGTAGTATGGTGGTGCCGGATCGACACAGAGCCAACACTCAGTGGAGATGGACCGCAGATTCCTCGAGGCTACTGTCCTAGTCCGAATCCAATCACGAATTAAAAGCAAAGGCGAGGAAGTGGAGGCACTTCCCTCTTAGTCTGAGGAGGTCGACCCCAATTAAGGGGGACCTCAAGGTTGATCCCGCTGGGGCCTCCAAATGTTATAACCCAGGAGATCGGCCACACTCAGACTTTAACCACTTTTATGAAGTTTATTGAGCTAAGCCCGCGGGTGTCTGCAGCACCTCTCATGCAGGAGAGAACTGCAGCCTCAGAGTCCATATTCTTAATCACTTCCACAATATTGTCTCTCATATCGCTGAGACTACTTTGGTAACCAGAGGGTGGAGATTGGTTCTCTCCACGGTTTGCATGCAGATATCCAAAAAATGCCCCGACTGAGGGGAGCGGGAGGAGGTCGGCTACCGCAGGAACTGCTTGGCCAGCGCGTCCTGCTCTGTGCCTAGCCTTATTTAGTGCAGCACAATATATTTAAACAGAGTTTCTTATATTTTACTCTTCACACATCAATCGAAACCCCATTGTGTATGAATCAATTTGGAAATGTACTCCCTAATAGAAATAGTCTTCTTTACTGTGACACTTTAAAAAGCTCATTTTGAAATGTTCATTCAGATAAATTCTGTAGCAATTTTATGGGCATAATAATATAAAATCATAATATATAAAGCAAAATTAAGAGAACTAAAATGAGATATATGGAAATAATACTATAATTAAACTTTTTTTTTTTTAAGGTAGAGCTCTGTGTCCTGGTTTGTAATTTGTGGACCCTAAAAAGTTATGTTCTCTAGCTAAACCATTCCTGTGCCTGTAAATGAAGTATTGATGGAGACTTTTGATTAGATTTAGTTAAGGGAACTTTAATTAGATCAGTTTTGTTTAGATCACTTTAGGGCCTTTGATTCGACTATGTCAGTGATGAACCCAGGTTAGGTCTCTGCCCTCTTGCTGGAGTTTTATAAAAGCAGAGAAAGCAGAACCACACAGAAAAAGAGAGCCACCATTTTGACCCTGTGATTTGAGAGAGAGGACTCTGATGACTGGCTGCTACCTTGCCATGCCACATGGTAGGAATCCAGGATTTTGTCCTTTGGTGAGACAGCGTCTCTGACAATGTCTTGATTTGGACATTTTCACAGCCTTCGAACTGTAAGATTTTATCCCCAATAAATTCCCTTTATAAAAACCAACCCATTTGTGGTATTTTCATCAGCATCCTTAGCAAACAAAACACTCCATTATGCTTAAGTTATGTGTCAACTTGGCTAGATTATGGTGTGCACTTGTTTGGCAAGCAAGTACCAGCCTGATTGTTACTGTGTGGATATTTTCTGGATTTAAATCATTAGCAAGTCAGTTGCATCTTTGGCTGATAGTATCTACAACAAACTAAGGAGAATGTGAGAAGTCTTATCCAATTTTCAAAATCCTTAAAAGGAGAACTTATTATCTCAGCAGTCAGAAGGAAGAGTTTCCATCTCTTTTTCAGCCAGGCAGCTTCTCCTGGAATTTCATCAAAAACCTTCATAGGAGTTCCCAGCTTGTTGCCTGCCCTTTTTAATTTGAACTTGCTCATCCCCACTGTCATTCATGTAAGCCAATATCTATAATAAATGTCATAATATTTATGTTATATGTCACTTCTGTTTCTCTGGAGAACCCTTACTAATACAATCTCTAACAACTGATAAAACATCAAATAAATAATAAGGATAAATAGAAGATTTGAGCAATCCAGTTTTTCAAGTATACCTTACTGACATTTGTAGAACTCTATACCCCAAAACTACTATTTTATATTTTTTTAAATGCACGTAAGACTTTGTTAAATAGACCAAATAGTGAGCCATAATGATTTTTTTGTATAAAGTTTACAAAATGGAAACCATTACAGAATATTGTCTTTGTTCTCAGATTTCCATGAAGAGAGGGTGGATATAAAAAAATCTCCAATTCTAATTGTTCATATGTGTATTTCTTCTGGCAGTTTTACCAGTTTCATGTCATTTGTTTGTAGTTCTATTATTTCATGAATGTAGATTTGGGATTTATTTATGACTCCAATATCATTTTGAAATGTCTTTTATTATACCTGTTAATATTTTTCTCTGAAATCTACTTTATCTGATACTAATTTAATAATTTAACTACTCCAATTTCCTTTCAATTAAGGTTAGCATTATATAACTTTCTTTTCAACTATTTGTTTCAATTCAAAATACACGTTTGAAGGCTGGGTAGAAATGAATCTTGTTTTTGAATTCTTTCAGAATGTCTCTAGTTTTTACTTGTTATTTATACAATTTATATTAGCTACAATTATTGATGTGTTTAGGTTTAATTATATCATATTGCTATTTTTTATATTTACTTTTTTATGCCTTGTTTATTTTTAATATTTTTGTTTATCATTTGAATTAAGGGTATTTTATCTTCTTAATTTCCTTGTTAGTTTTAATTATTTGTTTTCTGACATAGGTTTTGCTTTAGAATACATTGTGGGGTACTCAAGATGGCATTGGTGTACAAAGGCGCACACTGCAAGCTCCCAGAGCAAGGCAGATTGGAGACGGGGTCCTGCCCGGGGACCTGTGCTGTGCAGGCCTGGAGTGAGAAGCTTGGGACATCTATCTGCGCGGATGGGCGGCGTGGACCGAACGGTGGAGATTCGTGAGTTTTGAGGCTGCCGGTGGAGGTTGGCACCTGCGGCTGAGCGCCCCGGTTACGGAAAAAAAAAAATAAAACGGCCATTTGGAGCCGCAGGCGGGGCGAAAAAGTTTTATTTTCTGGGGAGCTGGCTGCCTGGCGCCCCTTGGACCTTGTGTGAACAGAGCAAACGAGCTAATCAGCACCCGGTGAACCGGAGGGGGGATTTTGGTCCCTAGCCACCCAGGGATAAGACCGGGGCCGCTGCAGAGCCAGGAGGAAGGGACACTTCCCAAAGAAGGGAGGGTTCGGTTGGAAGACAGGGAAGGGTATTTTATATTTTTAGACATCAATCTGGCTGCCTGCACCACCCCATAGCTTTAGGGAGCAGATAAGCCGACCTGAAGCAGCATCAGGCTGAGAGCAGATGCAAATCTGCACTCAAACTGATTTACTGAGCAGCCCGGTGACGCTGGAGCTCGGCGCCAGAAGGGGCGGAATCCGCCGTCTTTAGCACTCTTCACTGACTAACATCAGAGTTTCAGCTAACCTGGGGAGTCCAGAAAGTGGGACGTGCTTGATTAATTTCCACGGGCCCAGCAAGTGTCCCTTCTGTAAGGGGGTTGGTCTAGAAGAGGAATTATTTTGGGTCCTGCATTTGGCTAAAAAAAAAAAAACAGTGAGGTCACCTCAACAAATGAAAAATAAATTCTTTTTAATTTAGTTTAATAGCCAAAAGCTGCTTCAGGACATGCATATAGAACCCTGTGGGGAAATTCATTGATAAACACAAATAGGCAGGAAGGATCCACGTGGACCCTAGGGGAATCATTGACCCCCCTTAGCTCTGTTTGACTGCTTGCCTGGGTGGATCTTTGGTTTCTCTCTGTTTATTTCTGGTCTATTGCTATTATTCCCATTTTCCTCCCGCCTTCCTTTTTCATTCTATTTTTTTTTAAATAGGTGCTGCCAGCTGGTAGCTTATTTGCTGGGCTTCTTATGCAGTAATTTCCCACTCACTGTATATATTGATTCTGTATTACAAACTATCGCTTATCCTTCCTGCATGTTTC
>JAKSZT010030257.1:128181-154464 GCA_026826555.1 Tolypeutes matacus | reverse complement strand
TGTTATTCCTGGTTCACAGCACTGAGTTTGGAATGTCAAAGAGGTCAATTGACATATGTGCAAGTTGCTATATGGAATCTCATGGGAACATAGGCTCTGGCACAGCAACTTTTCAG
Organism: Tolypeutes matacus; assembly: GCA_026826555.1. NCBI lineage: Eukaryota > Metazoa > Chordata > Mammalia > Cingulata > Chlamyphoridae > Tolypeutes > Tolypeutes matacus. Next base: position 154,348 of record JAKSZT010030257.1, on the reverse strand, counting down.
CCAATGACTGCTTTATTAGTTACAAAGCACAAAGGGTTCAAAAGAACATGTGAAGACATTGATGCCCCATCATAGCTCAGATTAGGGTCAGTGAATGGCAACTCTGCACACCAAGCTTTGCATCTGTGAGGAGTAATGTCTGTGCAGCCCAAGTGTTAGGTATTTATTCACCCCAGGGCAGTAAACCTTACCACAGAGCAAAAGGAAGGTCCCAGGCAATCTTCCTGCAAAACTGTGGTGGGGGCAAGCAACTAGGGTTGTTTTTTCTGGGCTTCTGGGTTTAAGGCATGGTCAAGCCATTCCAATAAACATAACTTTTCCTCTGGCTGTGGAATGGACACATATTGAGACATATGCACACAATAGAAAGGAGGGTGTTGGGGGGAAGACATGGAAGGTGTAAGAGAAGGCTGGGATATGGCCACTACGTATGTCTCTGACAGTCCCTGAGATCCATAACTAGGCTTCTTGAACAGACCTAGCCTATTCCTCAGCATTAGCTTCCACAACATAAACCCACCTCCCTCCTTGGACATGAAGGCAGAGATGAATAGGGCTTACATTTATAGTTTGCTAAAATCTGCTGTTAGGAAAATATCAGAAATGGGATGGATTTTACAATGGGAATATTTTAGGTTAATAGCTTACAATTCTGAGGCTATGAAAATTCTCAGATCAAGGCATCATCAGAGATGTTATCTCACCAAAGGTTGACTGATAGCAATCCTGGACTCCTGCCACATGGAAAGACACAATGACCCCTCTGCTCATCTCTGCCTTATCCTCCAGGCTCAATTTCTCCCCAAGCTCATTTGTTGGCCATCAGGCTAATGGCAGGATCTGCTCATATCTACCCTCTCTTCTGGGTCTTATTGCTTCTGGTTTGGGTTCCTCCATCTGTGGCTTTTCATGTTTCTCAGGTTGTTCAACAGCTAGAGGCTTCTTTCTGTAATTGCGGCCTTTTTCTGTGCCTGCAGTTTTTATTCTTCCATTTATAAAGGACTCCAGTGAGAAGATTAAAGCTCATCATAGGTTATGCCCTACTGGAGCTATCTAATCAAATGGGCATTAATGGATTTAATCTAATCAATGGTTGACAGTAGTTTCAATTTAAGAACATAATTCTCTGGGATCCTTGTAAAAGACCAAAAGCAATACATCTACCAGTCCATGGCTCTGAACTATATTGACAGTAAAGGTTTGGGAAAATCAATGGCTACAGCACATTAGGAGAGTTTCAGCTATGCAAATCAGGGTGATCAGGCTTGTCTGGAATAATGGGTGCATCCACATCCCCCACTGGCCAAAATCCAGCTGAAAAAGTCCCACATAGACTGTTTTTGTATACATTGCAACCAATGGGCTTGTCCATGGATTTTAGTTGCCAAATGGAAAATATAAAGTGTTAGCAAGGTTGTCAAGAAAGAGGAACACTCATCCATCGCTAATGGAAATGTAAAATGGTGCAGCTGCTGAAGAAGACATTTTTGCAGTTCCTCAGAAAGCTATATATAAAATTAGAATATGACCCAGCAATCCCACTACTAGAAATATAACAAAAAGAAAGCAGGGACTCCAACTGAAATTTGCACATAATGCACATACTGTTCATAACTGTATTATTCACAATTGGCAAAACAGGGAAGAAACTCAAGTGTCCATCAACCTATGAATGGATAAATATAATATGTTGTATACATACATTGGGATGTTATTCAGTCATAAATAGGAATGAGTCCTGGTATGTGTGACAGTGTGGTTGAACCTTTAGAATAACGTATTGATTGAAATAAGCCAGATTGAATGTCCAAATATTCAGTGAGCTTGCTGATTTGAAATAATTAGAGTAAGCAATCTCATAAAGTCAGAATCTAGGATAAAGTTTACAGGGGATGGGGTTGGGATAGGGAAAGGGAAGTTAAGGCTTAAAATGAACAATGCTCCTATTTGGAATGATGAAATATTTTGATAATGGATGGTGGTTATGGTGGCACAATATTGTGAACATAATTAAGAGCACAAAAATATATATCTGAATATTACTTAAAGGGGAAATAGATTGTATATATGGTAACAGAATAAAAATTTTAAAAACTTCCATGAAAGTTCACTACACAAGCACTGAACCCTAATATAAACTCTGGACTATAGTTAATAGTGCAAAAATAAAAATGTACTATCTTTAAATTTAACCAATGCAAGCTGTTAATAATAGGATGGTATATGGGAATCCTGTATTTTGTGCATGATAAAGTTTTGTAAACCCACAAATTCTCTAATAAAAAAAAAGTAAAATGGAAAGCATGAAACTGAAACAAACAAGCAAAAAACAAAAGACATGTACTATGAGTCTCTATGCTTCATGTGCCCTACCTCACAGACTCTGCTCCTCATTAATTTGTATAGAATTGGGAAATATGTGCAGGTTCATGTATTTTGGGTATAAATCATCTAGGATACTAGCATGGCCCATTCATGTTGAAGATATCCACATTCCTAAATCTAAATTTCAGCAGACTTCTTTTCCAAACTCTAGCCATCAAAGAAATCCCAAAATCAAAGTTATTACAATGTCCTTAGGGAGCTCAATAAAATGGAGGCAAAGTAAATGAAATTAGGAGAAGTTCCTTCTCCACCCTCTTTTTCTATGGAAAAGTCTTAGGAGTAAGTCCTGCCTGCCCCTGGTGGTACAACCAAACTTTGTAAACTATCCTGTGCTGGTGTGAGTCAGCACTTTTTCACCCACAATATTCAGTGGATAAGGCACATCAGATAACCAGTGCCTGATGAGGTAAAATGATAGCATGAACAGAGCTCAGGATTAGAAATCAGATCACTTAGGGCTTAAACCCGAGACTACTAAATACTAGCTTTTGTCCTTGGCCAAATTGCCATATGTATGGAATGGTATGGGGATTATATGACACACAGATGATTTACTGAATGTAGCAGATGGACAGATACATGAAATTGTTCATTATTTATTAATTCTCATGGTATTCACATTCCTTTTATCCCCTACAACCTTTCCAGGAAATCTCAACTTCACTGTCAGATTTTTTAGTGGCAACATCAAACACACATAAAAGATAACAAACTTGTAAGGATTTGTGAATCTGTATTGAATATTTAAAAAACTTGGTCATTTTTTCTGCCTATGTTCTGTATTTGACCAGAATTTTAACATGCGTATGAAAAAAGAAGTCAAGCCCTATATATGTGTTGAGACAATTCTTGCCTGAACCTGTGTCAGTCACAGCAAGAGCTCTATTTTCCTGAACAGAAAATAACAACTGACAACAAAGACATCCCTCTATGCCAGTTGCCATTTAAGCATCATGGGCCTTATATCAAATAACACCACTGTGGACCTATAAGAAGGCTTCTTTATCATGCCTTTTGCATATTTTGGAAAGGAGGCTTAAAAGGTGAGAAAATCCCCATGGTTGCTTAGATAGTAAGTAAATCAACCAGTCCAGAAGGCATAATTTATTGTACTGCAAAGCTCTTGGTCATCAGCATGATTCATGTTTTTAATATTTGAAAGTACTTTCTTTAGCCTACATGTGTTTATCCTCAGGCTATCAACAATAGAATAAAAGTTTTTCACTAAGCTAGATGTTTCTCTTGTAATTTTGATCAATCCTCCCTATCATTCTGTGAGACAAAGATTGCCTTAGGTGTTCTGATATGCTCATGCACCCTTACTCCCATGATTAGAACATTCTGTGCCTAAACTCCCAGACTCTATGATCACTTCCTAACCACAGCCATATAGAGAAACTACTAACACACCCTAGATATCTCTCCTTCTTCCACCCCCACCCTTGGTGTCACAGATGCTGTAGCCACAAAAGACAACAGGATGAACTAGTTTTGCTGCTATATTTGGCCAATTCTAACCCTCTGGGAGCTGAACGTTTAGAGTATCCCTAATTCTTTGCCATGAGCAATATCCATTTAAATATCCATTTAATATCCATTTAAATATTTCCCTGTAATCATGCATGAAAGCACTGATAAGGATAGATTCCTGGGATATCTGAGCCTAGACACGTCTCTTGACATAACTAGTTGCAGATTGCTGAAGATCTTTATTTCTATGTTTCCAAGCCATTTGGATCCAGAATCAATGGTCAAAGGAGCTATCTCCAGGATGAGCATTGGTTTTTAGGAAAAATGTTTAAAAGAGCTGAATGTCCCACACTGGGGGGAAGGTAATGCATTCATATGCTGAGTTTGGCTTAGAGAGAGGCCACATTGGAGCAACAAGGAGGTTCTCAGGTGGCAACCCTTAGGCACACCATAAGAGTAGACTAAGTTTCAATTACAAGAGAAAGACTCATAAGACTAGTCATCAATAACAAGAACCCATCAGTGGACCATCCTCTTTTGCCAGACACTGCCCCTGCACTCGGGGGACTGTTGCTGCTCCCTTGGAGAATGTGGCAGAGTTCTCCAGGCTGGGAATTCAGTATTCCCTCATTTATTGAGTGATTGTCTACCCACCATGACCCATCCCTTGATCTTTGAACAATTTTATATATCTTTCATGTATATTCAGATGAACTTCCTCCCATGAATCCTCCATCCCAGGCACCCCCCACCAATGATCCTCTGCAGCCCCCAATGTAACCCTTCTGTGATCTAAACCATCCTTGAAGATGAAGCCTATATAATAACCAAATACAATTAATAAGAAAATGAAATAATAATGATAAGCTTAAATGCAAGAGATAAAATACATGGAAACTCAGAAAAAAAATAAAAATATAATATAATTAGTGGATTGGGACATTCAAAAAATAGGAAAAAAATTTTTTTTAATTATTATATTTATTTCCTTTTATCACTGCATTATCAAGTATCTAGTCTGTACCGTGGCACCTTCCCCCTCTCATTCCCCAGTGTCTCCCAAATTTTCATTTACTTTTCAAAGAAGATTTAGGTCACAGCAAAGTCACACACAGAATACTAGAGACTCTCATATACCCAAACTCCTTCCCCTTTCCTCACCCCAACCCCATATTAAAACCTTTTTTGTGTGTGTGGATTGTAGCATTGTTATAACTGTTATACAGATAGTGAAACATAGCTACTAAACATTGCCAATGCTTTACAGTATAGTTTACAATTTAGATGGCGTAGGACATGGCTCCCGGGGAAGAGCCTCCCTGGCAATGAGAGATTAATAACAAATGCCAACTGGCAATATGACTGGAAAAAAACCTTGAATAAAAGGGGGAAAAGAAAAAGAGAAATGAGTTCATGTGGCTAAAAGACTTAAAGAGAGTTGGGAGGTCATCCCAGAGGTAAAGCTTATGCACTCCTCAGTAGGATCTCATAGAACACCAAAGTGGATATCACCCCACACAGAGGGGCTCCTGAGGGCTCTGGAGACACCCAGGTCCTATATAAGGGAGGATAGCTCCAGAGACCGATGCCTTATCAGTGGGCTATACTTTGGAATCTGTGCTCCTGAGAGTGACAGAGTTGGATTCAAATAAGTCCTCCCTGCACATGATCCATCAGTCCCTTCTATTCAAACCTATATGTGGTGGTGGAGTTTGTAGGTGTACTTCCAGAGACTGGAGCCTCTGACCTGCCCATGTGCCAGCTGTGCCTGGAATCTTGGTGGAGCTGCAACTCCTACTCTACAGCTCAATGGACTCACACAAGTAACCTGGTGAGGAGACAATGATGGACAACAGCCATCCCAGGGAATGGAGAGAGCCTGCAGCTGCAGGCAGGATGATCCCATCCACCATATCCATGAGATATAAGTCCATTCTCACTTGGAGGTGGAGTGGACTTCACCATCCCAGACTCCTCAGGACTGGGGGAAGAGCTGTGGTATAGAGTGGACTTAATGGTATTCTGTTGTAGACATATTGTGATTCAAGCAATGGAAGAAATTATAACAGTGAGGTGGAGCCAGTGGCCACTAGATGCTTTTGAGGCAGGGAAGGGAAAAGCAGTTGTAATACAGGGGCTTTTTCGGGACTTGGGAATTATCCTGAGTGACATTACAATGACAGATATAGGCCATTTTACATCAGCATATACCATGCAGGACTGTGTGGGAGAGAGTGTGGTCAACAATGTGAACTATGGTCCATACTTAGTGGCAAAGCCCCAGGATGTGTATATCCATTGCAAGTGATGTGCCACACTAATGAAAGATGTTTATGTGGGGTGTTATGGGAGGTGTGGGAGGTGGGGAACATGGGAATCCCTGTAATTTTTGTGTAACATTTATGTAACCTAAGCATCTTTTAAAATATATATTAAAAATAACATGTAAGCAAATGCACATATATGCATATATATTTATATATCATTTTACAAATATTGGTTTGTATTGTGAAAAAAAATTTTTTACACACAATTTTAAAAAAAGACCTGAATGCAGGGACTACTCAGGAAAACTTTACTTTATTGCTAAGCATGATATTTACAATGCCAAAAGTATCTGCTTCAACATAATTTGCTATTTTCAAATCTATAAATCAGGTTAATTTAATCAAGTAACTTCTATAGTATAACTTACCTTGTCACCAAGGACCCAAGAATGAAAACTGTGTAGGAAAGAGACCTAGGAGAGATGGCCTCCAATGATAAGGTCTTGACCCATCAATTTCTTTTGAAGCCTAGAGATTTGGAAGTTCTGATTAAAGGAATTCATTTCTGAGCTGGGATGCTTGTGGTCCACATTCACAGGATGGTGTGAGTCTAGTTGCCCATGAACTCAGATTTATTTAAGAAGTCTCAGTAATCATTTTAAATAATTGAGGGAAAAAATACTGTACTTAAAGTAAATATGGATGAACTACAAAGAAGTTATTAATGATGGATCAGTGATTGTTATGTCTACACCAAATGTTTTCTAGAACATAAAACGTCTGCTACTCTCCAAATGTATTCAGAGAAGTAAGTAAAACCTGTGATTTATTTGTTGTTATTTTTTACCTCTGAGTGATGCTATGGTTCAATTTACTGGTAAATTATTTGTAAACATGTTTCTACCACCTCAGATTTTTATAAATAAGGTCAAGAATACCCATTACTTAGAAAAGCTGCCATTTGAGATGTATAGGCACAGATATGAGTTAAGAAAATAAAATTTCTCTAATTAAATCATTTTACTGATTGATTATAAAGGCAATGTATTCTCTATATAGAAAATTCAAATCAGAAAATTTATGAAAAACATTCACAAAAATTTCCATTAAGAGCATAATTCAGATAGTATTATTTACCTTAATATACTTTTCTATGTATGTATGTCATTTTATACAACTGATAGCCTAATATATATGACATTTTATATGTTACATTTTCCACTTAGTATTATATTAAAAGTGCTTTCCACATCATTAGTTCTTCTTACAAAACTCTTTAACATCCACCTGATATTTATAATTTCATATCTGAATTGATTTAATAGTTCTATTTAAGGAGACACTTGAGTTGTCTCAACTCTTTCACTATTATAAAACATATTGTGAAATAAAACTTGTATGCATAATTTTGCCCATTATTTATTTATCTAGAATAGATTCATTGGAGTAAGAAATACTAGTCTAAGATACATAGATAGGGTAAAATTTATTTGCAGAATATTTTAAACCAACACAGCCTTATAAGCAATGGATACTATATCTCTCATATATCCTTGCAAATTTACCAGTTAAAAATATCTCACATTTTAAATTGCACTTCTTGACATTTTAAGAAATAGAAAATTCTTGATGTCTCATGTTTTTCCCTGAAATTACATTTTCATTAATTTTGCCTTTTTTTGTAAATTATGTGAATAGACCTTATTTTTCTAAATGGTATTTTTATAGAAATAGTTGTTGGTCATACTTTTTGCAATTATTTTCAGGTTTGTTCCATATCTTTATGTAGGTGAAGCTATCATATCTGTCCTAGGTTTATACATTTTTGCTTAACAATCCCTTCCCCATATGGATATCAGATACATATTTATCTCATTGTTTTCTTTATTAAACAGATTTATGCTTTTTTTAATTAATGATTTTTAAAATTTTTTAAAAGATACTTAGATTACATAAATATTACACAAACATTACAGGGATTCCCCTGTTCCCCACCTCCCACACCTCCCATAACACCCCACATAAACATCTTTCATTAGTGTGGCACATCACTTGCAATGGATATACACACCCTAGGGCTTTGCCACTAAGCATTGTAGACCACACTCTATCCCACACAGGTCTGCATGGTATGTGCTGATGTAAAATGGCCTATATCTGTCATTGCAGTGTCATTCAGGATAATTCCCAAGGCCTGAAAAAGCTCTTGTATTAAATTGCTTTTCCTTCTCCCTGCCCCCAAAGCATCTTTTTAAAAGCTTTTAATACATATGATGCTTTTTAAATTTTTTTCTTATTTTTTTTCCCATTATTTTGTTGATAATATGAAGAAAATGCTTAGCTGTTTTGAAAAATGCTTATCAGTTATTGAAAAATTTTATTGCTCCCAGTGATGTACTCATAATATTTCTTTTCAACATTCTTTAAATTGATATCCTTTTGACAATATTTGATTCTTATTCAGCTTATGTGGGTTCATCTTTTCTTTTAAGAGTATTTTTAAATACCAATAAGCCTTCATATTTATTTAAGAAATATAATCTTTTTCTATTTTCTGATGTATCAATTTCTGCATTGTAATTTATTCTAATATAATTTGTGTTTTCATTTCTTGAGGTCAGTACTTAGTCATTTGTAGCCTCGCTTATTTAGTCACCTTTTCCTCCTGATAATATAATGAGCAGATATTCAAAATAAGAATATTATTTTGTATATTAAAATTTTAGTTCTCCTAATAATTAATTTGGAAAGATGTAGAAAACTATTTTGTTAACTTTAGGATACAAGGATACAAAAGTATAATGATGTTCTTCAATTCTTCTATGCCCTTTGCTATTATTCCTATGTTATATATGAAAAAGTGAAGGCTAAGTAATAAAAAGAATCATACAAACTTCACATGGCTGAAAACAAAATACAAAAACAGTCTGTCTATACTAAAAAATATGTTCTGTTCAGTAAATTATGGTGCCTGTGTTCCATCAAATTAAAGTATCTGTTTTCAGAACATATTCAGAGAACATTTCATAATCTTCTTCAAAATGAGTGTTGATTTGTACAATACTCCTGAAATTAAAGTTTCACTGGAGTTCTACAATAGTGAATTCAGGAGTTTCAAATAATTTAGGATATATACATTACATTATACTGTCTGTTTTATTCTCTACAGGATATCAATCATCCAGAGGGATTTTGCTAAAGAAATGGTTGTCTTCTTACACAATTCTGTTTCAGTGTAGCATGAGCATGAGCTCAAAAACTGAACTGTCAGGGTGTTTCTTATTGTGGCCTCAAATACTCACTCATGCCTGTGATTCTAAAATCACTACATCAACACAAATTTCATGTTGAAATAACTTGATGTTTTCTATTCACACTGAAACACAGTAAAATTAATGAAACCAACTCTGCAGCATAGCCTTATCAGGTAGTGAGATGAGAAACACAATGTATTAAGTGTTGATAGTTCAAGTCTATTCTCCTCCTTACAGGCTTCTCTCTATTCTTGTTTTTCTATGGCAAAAAATATATGGCAATGATTGGAAAGTATTCATCCATCTAAAATGCAGGAGATTTGCTTGACATTAAAAAAGTCATAAAAACATGATCAGTACTTTGTGTGTGATAAGAAGAGGGCTATGTATTCAACATGTAGTTACTAATATGGCCCAACTTTAAGGCTGGGATTTATCTGCTTGAGAGTTTCCTTCAACATTACAGGAAAAATATTCATGTCAGATATATAAAATGCTTCTTTAAATTTATCTATTACTATTGCAAATCCTGTGATATTTGTAGATATATCTTTTATCCAAATGATAACTTGGATCCATGAAGCAGTGAACAACGGGACAGAATTCATCTTGCTCAGCCTGACACAGAAACCAGACTTACAGAAACTCTTCTTTGTCATGTTTACAGTTATATATTTAATCACCCTGCCAGGCAACCTTCTTATTATAGTGACAATCACCAACAGCCCAGCCCTGGGATGCCCCATGCATTTCTTTCTGTTCTTCATCTCCTGGCCCCCAAAATGATATTTGATTTACTTTCTCAGAAGAAAACTATCTCCTTTGGTGGATGCATGACCCAGCTCTTTGAAGAGCCTTTTTTTGTGGGAGTTGATATCATTCTGCTCACGGTGATAGCCTATGACCGCCATATGGCCATCTGTAGGCCCCTGCACTACATGATCACAATGAGCTGGTGATGTGTGTTTTCCTGGTGGTTCATGTCCTGGGCTAGGGGATTTCTTCATGCCCTGATTCAAATCCTTTTTATGATATGGTTATTTTTCTGTGGTCCCAATATCATTGACCATTTCATGTGTGATCTTTACCCTCTGCTGATGCTAGCCTGCACTGAAACTCCCATCTTTGGACTCTTTGTTGTTGCCGACAGTGGGGTGCTGTGCATGCTCTGTTTTTCTATTCTCATCACTTCTTATGTCTTTATTCTATGCTCCCTCAGAACTCACAGATTTGAAGGACAGCAGATGGCTCTCTCCCCCTGTGCCTCCCATATTACTGTGGTCATCTTACTCTTTGAACCCTGTATATTTGTGTACATTCGGGCCATGATCACCTTCTGAATTGATAAAGCAGTGGCTGTATTTTATACTATAATAACACCCAAGTTAAACCCTTAATTTACATTCTCAGAAATGCAGAAGTGAAAAATGCCATGAGTAAGATCTGGAGCCAAGCAGTGTTCTTGGTTAAGAAATGATTAAAATAAACAAAATGAAAGAAAATCTGTTCATATGTTATAAAGTATGGCTAACATAAATGATAATGGTCTTGCAATCAGAATTTTTAGGTTTAAATACATTACATCATTTTCCTATCTGGAATCTTTAAAGTTTCCTCTTTCATAAATATTAATGTTTGATTAAATAATGACCAAGTGCTTCAAAATAGAAACTTCCTTGAATTTACAAATTATTGTTAAAAGGTATAGACTAATTGATATAAAATTGTTACAGTATTTGGAAAATCCATGGCTTTCTTTAATCACTGGAGCAATAATTTTCAAATGTCTAGGTATAAATTATATAAACAATAAGCCAACTACTTAAAAATAATAAACAAAAAGATACAATTACTTTGTTGAAAATTCTTATTCCTAAAGTTAACTGCTGAATTCTGGTGGACTTATTATTGGAGGTAGGGTAAAACCAGAAATGAATGTATATGGAGATGAGGGAAAGTCCCAAGGCAGAACTCATTCCAAAATTACTGTTGCTGTGTTGTATAACTTGAAGAAGCTTCATTTTCATTGTTACCTGGGAGGTATTTTCCAAGATTAAATTATTTAGTCTGGCTAAAGCTAAGTTATAATCATAGAGCAAATTGAACATGATGTTCCAAAATAGACGACACATGACAATCACTTTCTTTCCCTGAAACAGCCTATACAACCCTGAACCTCCAAAATTAATTTATGGGATGGATTTTTACATTTTGCTGATAGGACCAGAAATAGCTTACTAAAAATAATAGTTGCTGGTACAAAAAGCAGTTTATCATATCTATGTAATCAAGACAGTTTGTAGTTTCAAATTTTAATAGAAAATTGCCTACCAGTTGCAGACCAATGAAATGGGGAGTCCTATTAAATGTAGACAATGACATTGCAACTCTCAGAGAAAGAATCCAGATAAAAGAAGAAGATTCAGATCAAAGCCAGGGCCAATCTTAGTGAACACTGCTTGTTCTTAGGAATTAACACATATTATTCCATAGCCATACTATATCTTATGCTAAATATAGATGATCAGATTAATATTCAACAGTTAAGTAAACAATTCACTTCTCAATAGTGGCTAGTGTGCCTCACTCAATGTGAACAATTAAGTGGCAATGTGCTACTATACAGCTACCTTTTTCCCTGCTTCACCAAGCATAAATTACTGCACTAAAATTGGAGGACTACACAGATGAAGCAGCCTGGATAACTGAGTATCTACAAGTTGGACTACTGCCCTACAGGTTCACTGAACATTCAGTGGATTTCATCTGTTCAGGAAATAAAATTGCATTCTAACAGTCAATGATATTTCAGGATTAATTTACTACTACAGAAAATTTACCTTATTCTGACTAATGCATTGACTAAATTTGTCTTAAAAGCCCTATAGGCATTATTAAAGGCACAGATTAGTATAGCTCTTGCATTATTGTGTTTCTCAAATAGGATAATGGAGAAATAGCTATCCTTACAAAACAAAATTAAGTTAGAGCTTCTCTCTGCTTCACTGTAACATGCTACCCCAATGGAAATAAGTAAATCATAAATATAGGCATTATCTTTTTCACTCTACCATATATGGAAGGCAATGCTGGAAAAAATCTATACAATCATAGAAAGGGAGTACTAACAGCAATTATGAACTCCAATATGCACTCAGACATCAATGCATCTTGAGCAAATTTTTAGCTGTTCTCAACAATTCCCACTTCTACACATTCTTCTTAGCATATGTTTCAATGTTGTATCAATTTCCTGTAATCCTTATCTTACACATTATCCTTTCATCTCAGAAGACTATTCCTCTTACTACCTGTCAGGAAAATAGAGACCATCACAGAATGATTCACTATCCTCAATCCTCTTCATCAATAAATGTATTTATAAACCATTTTCAGCTTTTTGCCTTCCTGTCCAAAGAGTAAAACCTGGGCAAGGCTCCTGTATATATATGTATGTATATATTAGCTTTAAAAAATTTTTTTTAAGTTTTTTGAAAGTATATCGCTCATACATTAACATATGTAAACAATAACTGTATAGCAATAGTTGTAAACTTACAAAACAAACATAACATCAAACAGCGCTCTCAAACCTTACCCTACCACCAATACCTTGCATTGTTGTGAAACATTTTTAACTAATGATTAAAGAGCATCCTCAAAATATTACAACTAAACAAAGTATTTTCCCCCAACCCACCTTATTATTTTTTTTATATCATTTATACATGAGCATACATAAACAACAACTGTATAGTAAAAGTTGTGAACTTACAAAGCAAACACTCATAACATCATACAGGGGTCCCATACATCAACCCTCCACCAACACCTTGCATTGTCATGAGACATTTGTTACAAATTATGGGAGAATATTGTCAAAATCTTACTACCAATTTTAGTCTTTACCATATATTTTGTGTATTTTCCCCCAACCCAACATACTGAAATTTTTAAAATATATATTTTTTATGACAGAAGCTGTAAATCTATAAAGTAATCATGCACATGTGCAGAATTCCCAAACAACACCCCTCTATCAACACAACACACGGTGGTGAAACATCTGTTACAGATTATGAGGTAATATCATCCAATTATTACCAGGTCCACAGCGCACATTAGGCACACATTTTTCCATACTCCCATTATCAACACAGTACTTCTTTGGCGTAGATGCAAAAACATTACATTATTACTCTTAACCACAGTCCATAGATCATCCAGTTGTATTTTTCCTACGCTTCTCCACATTCCCACCACCCTGCAATAGTGATGTACGTCTGCTCTAACTCACAAAGAACACTCTTGCATCTATACCATCAACCACAATTCTCATCCATCTTTGGGTTTATTCAGTCCCTAGATTATTCTTTAGCTTTCTGTCAATTGGCACTTACATCCCTAGACTACAGTTTTCAGCCACATCTCCATTTATAAGCTAGCTGTTACTCACTATAATGTGTGGCCATCAACTCTGTACATTTCTACAATTTTACAGTAAAAGGTAATTAAAACTTCTACATACATTAAATATCAGCAGTCCATCTCAGTCCTCCTCTTATCTCCTTTAAGAATCCACCACCTACCACCAGGTCTTGAAGATATTTTCCAACGTTTTCTTCTAGAAGCTTTACGGCTCTTGCTTTTATATTTAGGCTTTTGATTCATTCTGAGTTAATTTTTGTATAAGGTGTGAAATAGGGGTCCTCTTTCTTTCTTTTGCTATGGATATCTAGTTTTCTCAGCACCATTTGTTGAATGGACTGTTCTCCCTGACCTGGGTGGGTTTGACAGGCTAGTCAAAAATCACTTGACCATAGACGTGAGGGTCTGTTTTTTAACCATCAATTCAGTTCCATTGGTCTATGTGTCTGTCTTTATGCCATACCATGCTGTTTTTACCACTTTACCTAGGTAATATGAATTAAATTCCAGAAATGAGAGTCCTCCAACTTTGCTTTTCCTTTTTAAGTTGTTTACAGCTATTCAAGACCCTTTACACTTCCAAATAAATTTGATAACCATGTTTTCCATTTATTTAAAAAATGCTGGTGGAATTTTCATTGGGATTGTGTTGAATATATACATAAATTTGAGTAGAATTGACATTGTAATGATATTTAGTCTTCCAGTCTGAGAACAGGGAATGTTCTTCCAATTATTTAGGACTTTAAAAACATTTTTTTAATGATGAGTTGTAGTTTTCTGAATACAAGTTCTTTACATCGTTGGTTAAGTTTATTCCCGAATATTTGGGTTTTGTCTGTCATATTTTATTTTCACCACTCTTTTGACACTTTTGGTTACTTTTATTGATATAATCTTCATTTCTATACTCTCTTCCAGGCCTCTCTCTCCTGTCTTTTCTTGTCAGGCTGTACCACACCATTTAGTATTTCCTGCAAAGCAGGTCTCTTGGTTATAAACTCAGTTTCTTTTTCTGTGTGAATATTCTAAACTTGCCCTCATTTTTGAATGACAATCTTGCCAGATATAAGATTCTTGGCTGGAAGTTTTTCTATTGCAGTATGTTAAATATATCATACACTGTCTTCTTGCCTCTGTGGTTTCTGGTGAGAAATCAGCACTTAATCTTATTGGGTATCTCTTATATGTTATGCATTGCTTTTCTTTTGCTGCTGTTAGAATTCTCTCTTTGTCTTTGGCATTTGACATTCTGATTAGTGTGTGTCTTGGAGTTGGTCTATTCAGATTTTTTTTATTGGAGTACATCATGCTTCTTAGACATGGATATTTATGTCTTTCAATAGGGTTGGGAAATTTTCTACCAGTATTTCTTCAAATATTCCTTCTGCCCCTTTTCCCTTCCCTTCTCCATCTGAGACACAAATGACATGTATGTTTGCACATCTCTTGCTGCCATTTAGTTCCCTGAGACCCTGTTCATATTTTTCCTATCTTTTCTTCATCTGTTCTTCTGTATGTTCACTTTCAGAGGCCATTTCTTCAAGCTCACCAATCCTTTCTTCTGCCTCCGCAAATCTGTTATGATATGATTACAGTGTACTTTTTATTTCATTTATTGCACCTTACATACCCATATGATCTGCTATTTTTCTATGGATGCTTTCATATTCTTCTCTGTGCTCATCCATTGTCTTCTTAATACCCTTAATTTCTTTAGCCACCTCATTGAATTTATTAAGGAGATTTGTCTGAACATCTATGACTAGTTGACTCAACTCCTTTATGTCATCTGGAGGCTTGTTCCTTTAACTAGGCCACATCTTCATGTTTTTTGGTGTGGATTGCAATTTTTTGTTGGTGTCTTGGCATCTTGGTTACTAGAGTATTTATTCTGGGTGCAGTTTTTCTCTTTAGTTTGGGGTTTCCTGCTCTTTCTCCCTTGCTGTTTGTTTAGTAGAAGCCAGGGCTGTAGTTGATGCTATAAGCTGTGGAGGCTCAAGCTGCCCTCATTGCCTCAGGGACCAATGAAGCTTCTCCCAACTTTCTCCTTTTCCAGGGATAGGGACAGCCACAGCTGTGTGGAATAATACAACTCATGCAGGCTTAGACTGTAGTTGCCCAGAAAGACTGATGAAGCATCACACCCCTTTCTCCCCTGCCTGGGATATGGATGGAACTGGAGGTGTGGGCAGCTATCTATGCAGTGCAGGTCCAAGATGACTGCACTTGTCCCAGTAGACTTCCATTTATTCAGTCTGTGCCATCTAAATGTTACCTGGATAGGCTGGTGCAGGGCCCGCCAGCTTCCTTCCTGCTAGAGGTAGGGCTGAAGCCTAGGATAGGGCTGCAAGCCAATCTGGATGAAAGGAACTGGTCTCTATCTCAATGTGATTTTCAGTCAGCCCAGCTTCCTTTCATGCTAGGGATTGAGTCAAAATGGTGGCTACTGGCCTCCTGACTTGGACAGGCTCAAATTTGTCTGTTTTTAGGATTATATTTTAGCCAGCTGAATTTTAATCAGTAGCGACATCTGATTACACAACATGGCTGGTAGTTTCCAGAAAGGCTGTCATAGCTCCCAACCCCCTCCCCACCCCCAGCTTCCTCCTTGCCCAAGGTAAACTAGGGCTTAAGCTAGAGTTGCAATGTGATCTAAATGGAAAGAAGCCGGTCCCTATATCAGGACTGTGATTTTAGTCAGCCTTGCTTCCCCTCATGCTGGGGATGGAGTCAAAATAGTGGCTACCAGCCTCCTTCTGACTTGGACAGGCTCAAACTTTAGCTGTTCTTAGTGTTATACTTTAGCCAACCGAATTTACTAATCAGTGACTGAAGTTGGTGCCCAACCATCTCTTCCTCCCCCATTTTTTGGGAAGTGGGGCTTCCAATTCCAGGTACAGAACAGCTCCTGAGACAGCTTGTGCCTCCAGTGGAGGATAGGCATTGGCAGATGTGCAGTCTCCTCCTTCCATTCTTGCAAGGATGCTACAGGATGTACTTCTGGTCTCCTGGAGCCCCAAAACAAGTGCCCTAGATAGCTATGGGTGTTCACCAACTGCCCCATAGCAAGAGCTGATTCTTGGAGCTCTTTACTCAGCCACCATCTTGCTGGTTGTCCCTCCTGTATATTTTTAATATGTCAACATGTATGTGACCTAAAGCTCCTTCCTATCTCCTCAATAATATTCCTTCTAGTGCCCATCACCAGACCACCCAAATGTGTTTTTTGGATTTTGTTAAGCCCTAATGAGGATTTTGGCCCCAGAAGAAAAAGCAAGGGGAGGGGATTACAGAATCCTTTTCCTTTCTTTGCTGCATGATCAAAATATTAGAGGTTAAAGTTGGTTAGAGTTAAAGTTAGAGTCATAGTTATAGTTAAAGTTGAAGATAAAATTAGAGCTACAGTTAAAACTACCATTAGAGGTATAACATAGACATAGAGTTCAAGTTAGAGATAGAGTTGCAGTTGTTAGAGTTATTCTATGTCATTGCCAGGAAATTCTTACTAGGGTTAGTGTCATTTGTTTCTGCTGACATCCTCTTACAGAAATAACTAAAACCAAGGAATCATGGTGACAAAAGCCATGCCCTAGGTAAGTGAATAATTGTATTACTGGATCCCCACACCCACTTCTTCCTCAAAGAACTTTTCCAATTGTGCATTTTTCTGCAGGTGGTAGGATGTCCACAACAACCCTCATTATCTCCTTAAGTACAGGAATGGCTTGAATCTAAGGTGTCAAGTGAGTTACATCAATCCAAATGATTCTTGGCAAGATTATAAGCAAATCCACATTAGAGATTGAGGCAGAGAAAGTGGTAGCAGAGCCCTCCTTCCTACAAAGTTTCTCTCTTCATCCTCTAGGAGTATTTTTACAATGTGTGTGATTTTCTTACTGACATCTCTGAGTCATATAACAGAGACCCTCACTCTATGTCTGATGATTCTCATCTGTTAGGTAGAAGAATTGGCTCTAATCCTCCTAATCTATTATGATATACTGACTTCTTGGCACTCATGCAAAAATAACACTTATTATATCCATACCTTATGAATTACCCAAAAGTGGGGGAGAACTGCTAGAAATCCAGTCTCCTAAGACATCTCAATCAATCATTAATTATAAGGTCAGACACAAAAAATCACATTCACACAGGATATTCAGGTGGTGTTTATTTTTTTTAGCAGTTAATATTTTAAGAAGGAATAAGTAATATGAGAAAATCTTATATATATTTTTCTTACATATTTACTCTTGTAGTTACTATTTTTATTATCTTCATTCCTTTGTATAGACCCATATATCCATCTAAAATCATTTTTCCTCTGCCTGAAGGGCTTCTGTTAATATATCTTATACTATGTGTGTGCTCATGGTTAATTCTTTTCATTTTTGTAAGTCTGAAAAATACTTATTTTGTATTTGTTTTCAGAAAGATCTTCTTTCTGTGTATATGTTATACCTTGGCAATTTTTCCTTTCTGAAATTTTTCTTTCACAGGGTGCTATACTATCTTCTTGCTGATTTGCTTCTGACATTAAAAAACGATGTCATTCTTCTCTTCTTCCCCAATACAACCATATTTTTTGTAACTTCCCCTTTGCAAAATATGGCATTGAAACACAAAGAAGTAGAGTAATTTACCCTAGATGATAGAATTTTCCAATAATGACAATCAACAGTGTTATCTTTATGGATATGCCTGCCATGCAAACATTTCTTTCAATTTAATTCTAAAAATATTTTCCAAATATTTTCTGTGCAAAATACACTAGTTTGATGATTTCACAGGTTATATTTTGTTATCTTTCCCAATAAAACTATTTTATTTAAAGTTATTTGACAGGTCTTGGTAAGTTATTTAACACTATAGTATCACATATTAGTAGGTTGAAGAATTTGAAATAAAATGAAAGTTTTTGTCTTTGGTATATAATCCTCTAAGATCTCTGTGCATAAATCTGAATTTCTGCTTAGACTTTCCTCTGCCTTGAAGCCATCAAAAAGATTCCAGAATCAGAGTTTGTATTGTGCTCAAGTAGGTCACCAGGATGTGGCCTACTGAAGGAAAGGAATTTAGAGATGTTCTCTTTTCTCCACCATCTCTGCCCTATTCAGTGCTGCATGTTGGATTTACCTGAGCAGTAAGTCCTGACTGCCCCTGGTTATAGAACAAAATTTCCTAAAAAATCCAGAGCTGGTTTGAAACAGTATTTCCTCCCCCATCACACCCAGTTTATACACACATCACAATGCCAGTGTTTTATTAGAAAAAGTAACACAATGATTAGAGCTAAGGTTTAGAAATCAGATGACTCTGGACTTAACTCAGAGTGTTAGTAATTATTAACTTTTGAATTTGGCCAGGTTTCTACATATATATATATATATATGGTATTGTTTTATTCATGGAGATTATAAAAGATTCCGATAAGATACCACACTAACAGAATGACTGATACATAAAAGTGCTCCTAATTTATTAGTCTTGTGATATTCACATTTTTTAAAAAAAAATCTCTTACAGCCTTTTCAGGGAATCTCTCCTGCACTGTCAGATTTTGAGAGATCAAACATGCATAAAAAATTTCAGAATTATAAGGACCGGTGAATCTTTATTGAATATTTAAAAACTTGTCTTTTTTCTTCTGCTAATTTCTTCATTTGCCCAGTTTCCTAACAATCATAAGAGTAAAAATGAATATCTATATATAGATATATGTCACAACAGGACTTCTCATTTCCTGTACAAAAGATGACAATAGCAAAAAAGAGTATATTCAATTCTTGACTGCATTCTAAACATTGCATGCATAATCTCATATCACACCACAGTGGTCCTATGAGGTAGGTTCCTTTTAAACCCTTTTGAACATTTATAGAGAATTAGGCAAAAAGAACCTTATAACTTTCCCAAGATTGCATAGATAGTAAGTAAAAGAGCCAGTCCCAGTGTTTGGTGGTTAGGCTTATGTGTCATTTTGGCCAGGTAATGGTGTCTAGTTGTTTGATCAAGCAAGCCCTGGCATAATTGTTGCTGTGAGGACATTTCATGGGCTTAAATCGTGTGATTTAATCATATTAACTGATTGCATCTATGTCTATTTACATCTATAATCAACTAAGCAGATTGCCTTCAGCAATGAGAGACATCTCATCTACTCAATTGAAGGTCTTAAAAGGCAAGGTGATTTCAGCAGTCAGAAATGAGAACTTCCATCTCTTCTTCAAACAACCAGCTCTTCCTGGGGAGTTCATTAGAGTTCCTGGCTTGAAGCCTTCCCTTCAGAATTTGGATTCATACATACCAGAGACAACTTTATAAAATCTCATAATAGTTACAGATATTTCCTTTAGGTTTGGTTTCCCTAGAGAATCCTAACTAATACATCTTGGTACTGTAAATGAGTCTTGAGAAACAGAATCTTAAAAAAATGGGATTTCTGACCAATTTGGGGGTATTTGTGACTAATTCTCTACTCTGAATAAAAGATTCAAAGGCACTAATGGCCCTGTTTCCAAAAATCAATGGGCAACTAGTAGTCTATGGCATGAGTTGGCACTAGGGATCTGTAAAATATCACTGCTAGATATGGCTACTTCCATGCTTATAAAAGGTAAGGTTCAGGGTGAGAGTGTTTTTGGCACCTTAATAGAGTTTTGTAGTGTTACACGGTACAATAATGTTGGCTTGTTTTTCCTAAACACACTGGATACTGTTATAAAAGAAAAGGGTAAGCTGAAGGCTTCAAATTTACAACTTACACACCACATGAATAATGTGAAAATTTCTATGTGTGCTCTGAAATAAAATCTTCTTTCCTGTAGTCTCAGACTTGAGATCTCTGAAAACTTGACCCAGAGACTCATTGTGCTAATAGCAGAGTTAAAATTGAAGCTAAAATCTTAACCTTGGAGGTTATCTGCTGTTAAAGTGAAGGCAGAAAGGAATGGGATTCTGAAAATTAGAATGGAGACATATGGGTTTATAATGATGGCAGTGGGGACATTGAAACCTAAATTCTGCTGAGTTTTTGCCAGACATCTCTAAAGGTCTGCCTTGAGGAAATAGCTTTCTGACCTCCAGTATGCCTCAAGGTGTCTGCCATCCAACATCCACCTGAAAAAATTAATCCTGTCTTAGGTGAAACTGTAAACAGTATTCCCTGAGGTAATTTCTTGCAGGACATTTCTAATGCTTCTCATTATCCACACTCACCAATACTCTTTTCTTCTAGACATAGAACTAAAGTCTCAACAAGCCCCAAAAGATTAAGTACTAAGTGTGACTCGTGAGGACTAAGCTAAACTCCAAAAGAACTGCATGACTTTTCCAATTTGTATAGATAGAAATCAGGGGAATATGTATGGGAGTGGATATTAATATCCATAAAATGGTAGAAGGAATATAAAGTTGGATCAGGCTGAATTTATTGATATGAGTTCACTTAGGAGAGGTTCTGGGATCAATGTTGTAGCTCAAGGGAGGGGTTAGACATGGCTCTAACTGTTTGGGTAGCTGGCTGAAATATGAATCAAAAGATGGCTGACATTACCTGATGGCAAAATGCCAGAACTGCTCTTATACTGTACATAAGAGTATCCAAATGTTTAGAGAGATCAGAATATTAGAATGGATTTATCATCTAAGACCTGTTCACCTACCCCAGGAATGTGCAGAGGATATAGCTTTCACAAAGACCATGAGGAATAAATTTGTGAGACTAAATCAATCTTTTCTGAAGAGCTCTGTGGTTGCTCTTCTCTGTAGAGCAGATATTACCTTGGGAACTGCCATCACTGAACTGGAGTATTTAAACACTGTGGAAATGATTGGATCCTGGGTTGGCAGAAGACAAGTGGCAGCACTTAATCACCAAAGACAAGATGTGTGTGACTACCACACTGAACAGCAGACTCAAAGCAGCAATTAAAATAGTGTGAGCTGATGTTACTTTAAAAATATAAGGGATTCATATTCCCCGTTTGCTTCCCCTCCCACATTTTCCCACATTAACCACATCCTTCGTTAGTGTGGTACATTTGTTACAATTGATGTACAGATTTTGGAGCATTGCTACTACGTGTGGATTATAATTTACATTGCAATTTACATTCTCTTCCACACAATTTTGTAAGTTATGAGAAGATATATACTGGCCTGTATCTGTTATTGCAATGTCATTCAGGACAATTTCCAAGTCCCAAAAATGCCCACATATTAAACTTGTGTTACCCTCTCCTTCCCCTCAGAACCTAGGGGCCACTGCCTCCACATCCATGATAAAAGTTTTTCCATTGCTAGAATAACAATAAGTCTATAGCAGAATACCAGTAACTCTACTCTGGTCCATTGTTCATTCCCCAATCCTGACTGAGGATTCTGGGATAGTGATGCCCACTCCAATTCTAATTGAGAGGGGACTTAGATCACATGGGGCATATTCATGGGGTATCTTGCTTGCAGTTTGCAGACTCTCTGGGTTACCATCATCATCTCCTTCTTAGTTGTCTGGGGTGGGTTCAATGAACTGGAGAGTAGGTGTGGCAACTCTGTTGAGATTCAAGGCCCAGCTGGCACATGGACAGCACAAATGTTTATGTCTCTTGGACATACACCTATAAATTCTAGTACTAACTATATGTTCAAATAAAAGGGGCAGATGAGCCATGTGTAGGGAAAACACAACTGAGTTCAACTCTGTCACACTGGGAAGCATAACTTCCCAACTAGGGCCCACTGGCAGGGCACCAAACTCCTGAGCCCTCAGGAGCCCCACTATTTGAAGTAATATTTACTTCTCAGTCAATGAGATCATGCTGAGACGTGCATAAAAATAACATCTGGAATGACTTCCTGATTCACTTTGAAGTCTCTTGGCCATATAAAGTCATTTGTTGTTTCCCTTGCCCCCTTTTGGTCAAGGTGTTTTCCCAGTTGCATTTTTAGTTGGTGCATGGTCATAATCCCTCGGTGCCAGGGAGACTCATCCCTGGGAGTCATGTCCCATGCTGGGGAGAAGGTAATGCATTTATATACTGAGTTTGGCTTAAAGAGAAGCCACATTTGAGCTACAAGAAGGCTTTCAGGGGGTAACTTTTAGGCACTCTATAATACTAGCATAAGTTTCAATTTCAAAAGTAAAATTTCATAAGTACACTCATCAATATTAAGGGCCTGGAATAATAATGATAGTTTTAAAAATAACAAGATATAAATTTTTTTTAAAGTTTTGAAATAATTAAAATTAATGAAAAGCAAAATTTTAAAAAATTGACATTGTGCCTTTCATCTCTGTAAGATTTGTTGTCTTGTTATGTACAGTGACATTTTCATCCACTTATTCCCCCAGTGTCTTATTTTATTCTTTTTGTCTTCAAAGACTTGGGTTAGAGAAAAGTCACTTACAGAATATAGGGGATTCCCATATACCCAATACCTCGCCTTTATCTTCTTTCTCCTATTAATAACATTTTACATGTGGGTGGTACATTTGTTACAATTGATGTACAATATTGAAACATTGCTTCTAGACATGGCAATGATTTACATTATGGTTTACATTTTGGAACACACACTTTTATAAATTTTGATGAACATTAACATGGCCTGTACCCATCATAGAAAGGTCATGTAGAATACTTCCATCACCCCAAAAATGAAGCATGTTCCATGCATTCTATTCTTCTCTCCCCTTCCCCTTTAAACCCATGGCAACCAACAAGCTTCACTCCTTGAAGAACAAGATTCAGTTACTTGCGACAACATTGAGGGCTTGATATACTGGCCTGTCCTCCCTTATTAGGTGCTACCTATGCTCTTGAGAGACACCTACCCCTCTATTTGAGGATAGCAGGACTCCCCAGGACAGGAGTCCAATATCTTCCTGGACATTATGTGGGTCTCAACCCACTGATGTAACACAATATGATAAGATGAACACTCACACACTCCCTAGAAGTCTGCACCAGGTGGGCTTTCTCCTGCATGCCCCCCCCCTTCCAACACATTAAACCAGTAACCCTTCCCTGCCATGTTTGCCAAATAACATTCCCAATGTTGTAGTTTCAACCACATACCCACAAATGTGCAGAGTTCACATCCCCTAACCCTACCCCTAGATCCATGGACAGCGCAACCCATCCTCCTCATCCTACCCTCCTCACATACCAGCATGGACCAACTCAATAGCACCACTCCACCACTGTCATGCCCAGCCACTGCACAACTACAGCATTCTACCTTATCATAGATTTTGCCCTTAAGGGCATTGGCTCGCAAACTTCTCCCTTTCTGTCTCCTGTAAATCTATTTTCCAGAATCTAGTTTTGTGAGTTTGCTCAATTTGCTTAAATTCATATCAATGAGGTCATGTAATATTTGTCCTTCACTACCTGGCTTGTTTAAGTCAACATAAGGACTTCAACTTTCATCCATATTATCCTGTGTGTTAATACTGCATTCCTTCTTACAGATGAGTAATATTCCATTGTGTACATATACTACAATTTGTTTATCCACTCTTCTGTTGATGGACATATGGGTTTTCTCCCAACTTTCCACCATAGTGAATAATGCAGCTAAGAACATAGGTGTGCATATATCTGTTCATGTCCCCACTTTCAATTCTTCTTGGTATATACTCAGCAGTGGGATTGCTGGATCACATGGTAGTTCTAAACTTAGCTTCCTGAGGAAACACCAAATTGTCCTCCACAATGGCTGCACCATTCTACATTCCCACCAGCAGTGGATGAGGGCTCCCATTCCTTCACATCCTCTCCAACACTTGTAGTCCTCTGTTTTAGTTAATAGCTACCAGTCTAATGGGTATAAGATGATATCTCATTGTAGTTTTGACTTGCAATACCATAATTGTTAGTGATGTTGAGCATCTTTTCATATGCTTTTTAGCCATTTTTATTTCTTCTTGGGAGAAGTGTCTATTCAAATCACTTGCCCATTTTTTAAATGAGTTGATTGTCTTTTAATTTCAAGGTGTAGGATTTATTTACATATGCTAGATATTATGCCCCTATCAAATATATGCTTACCAAATAGTTTCTCCCATTAGGTAGACCACCTTTTCACTTTCTTCACAAACTCTTTTGAGGTGCAAAAGTTTTTAATTTTGAGAAGGTCCCATTTCACTATTTTTTCTTTCATTGCTCATGCTTTGTGTGTAAAATTCATGAAAGCATTTTCTAATACTAAATCTGTAGATTCTCCCTAAATTATCTTCCAAGATCTTTATAGTCTTGGCTCTTATATTTAGATCTTTGATCCATCTTGAGTTAATTTTTGTATAAGATATGAAATGGTGTTCCTCTCTTATTCTTTTGGATGTGGATATCCAGTTCTCCAAGCACCATTTGTTGAAGATGCCATTCTCTCCCAGTTGAATGGGCTTGATGGCCTTGTCTAATATCAGTAGACTGTATATGTGATGATCTATATCAGAATTCTCAGTTCAGTTACATTGATCAATATGTCTAGCCTTGTGCCAATACCATGCAGGTGTGACCACTATAGCTTTGTAGAGTATTTTAATGTCAGGTAGTGTGATTCTTCCAATTTCATTTTTCTTTTTCAATATGTCTTTGGCTATTCAGGGCCTCTGGCTCTTCCAATTATATTTCATAGTTAGCTTTTCCAATTCAATAAAAATTTCTGTGGTAATTTTTATTTGGAGTGCATCAAATATGTAAATTAGTTTGCATAGGATAGACATCTTAATAATGTTTCATCTTCCTATCCATGAGCAAGAATATTCTTCCATTTATAGGTCTTCTTTAATTTCCTTTAAAAGTGTTGTGTAGTTTTCTGCATACAAGTCATTTACATCTTTAGTTAAATTTATTTCTACGTATTTGATTCTTTTATTTGCTTTTGTAAATGGGATTTTTTTTTTCTTAATTTCCTCCTCAGATTGCTCATTTTTGGTGTACAGAAATGCTACTGATTTTTATAATCTGGCACTTCATGAAACTCATTTATAAGCTCTACAAGCTTTGTTGTAGATTTCTCAGGGCTTTCAAGGTATAAGATCATGTCATCTGCAGATAGTGAAATTTTTGCTTCTTCATTCCAAATCTGGATGCTTTTTATATCTTTTTCTTGCCTAAGTGCTCAAGCACATTGTTAAATGAAAGCACTTAAAGAGGGTGTCCTTGTCTTGTTCCAGATTTTAGAGGATTTCAATATTGAATATGATGTTACTTGTGGGTTTTTTTTTTAAAGATTTTATTTATTTATTCATTCATCCCCCCACTGCCGCCTGCGCTCGCTGGGCCAGCCAACCGCGCCGTGTGGGCGGGCCCACCCCCACCCCCACCCCCACCCCCACCCCCACCCCCA
>JAKSZT010030257.1:61132-74199 GCA_026826555.1 Tolypeutes matacus | reverse complement strand
CTAGTTGTTCACAGATTGTGGACAAGAGTGTATTTTGTACAATCTCAAGGATGACGTATTTGCAAAAAGTAGTAATATCAACATTTTAAATGCCTTTACAGTTTGACCCAATAATTTTATTTCTAGGAAATCATGCATGCACATATTTAAAAGTTATTTCAGTATGATTTGTCCCAGAAAAAAATGGAGAACAACATGAAGAGCAAACTGGATGCATTAATTTTAGTTCATCTTAATAATGAATGAGTATTTTACAATAAGATAACTGTGAATGTGTTAGATCTATATGGGCTTGTCTGGAAAGATCATAAAGATCTTAAGTAGTAAAATGCAAAGTAGTTAACACACAGACATAAAAACACATGCATATGCAGTAGGTGAATTGGCTTTTATTTGCAAAGATTTAAATTTGAAGAATTTTTAGAAACAGACAACAGTGATTCCTTATTGGGAGGGCCACTGGAAACTCTGGTGACTAACGGAATGGAAATTTGTTTTTCAATCAGTATCATTTTTTTCTTTCTTTTCTATTTTAATTTTTTTAAAGATACTTAGAATACATAAATGTTACACAAAAAATATAGAGATTCCCATACACCCCACCTCCCACACCTCCCACAACCTCCCACATAATCATCCTTCATTAGTGTGGCACATTAATTGCAATTTATAAACACATCCTGAGCTTTGCCATTAAGCATGGACCATAGTTCACATTGTAGACCACACTCTCTCCCACACAGTTCTGCATGTTATATGATGATATAAAATGGCCTATATCTGTCATTGCAATGTCACTCAGGACAATTCCCAAGTCCTAAAGAACCCCGGTATTACAACTGCAATTCCCTCTGCCTGCCCACAGAGCTTCCAGTAGCCACTGGCTCCACATCAACGTTGCAACTCCTTCCATTGCTGGAAAAACAATATGCCCATAGTAGAACACTAGTAAGTCCACTCTACTCCATAGCTCTTCCCCCCATCTTCCAGAGTCTGGGATGGTGATGTCCACTCCACCTACAATTGAGAGGGGGCTTATAGCACATGGAAAAGATGGATGGAATTATCCTGCCTGCAACTGCAGGCTCTCTCAATTACCTGGGATGACCATTATTACTCATCATCTCCCTGCCAGTTGTCCTGGGTGAGTCCCATGAGCTATAGAGTAGGAGTTGCTGCTCCACCGAGGTTCTGGGCACAGCAAGCACATGGACAAACCAAAGACTCAAATTTCTGGACATACACCTACAAACTCCAGCACCAAGTATAGGTTTGGATAGAAGGGCAGATGAGCCATGTGTAGGGAAGACACACTTGAGTCTAACTCTGTCACTCTCAGGAACACAGACTCCAAAGAAGGGCCCAATGGCAAGGCACCAAACTCCTGAGCTATCTGCCCTGACATAGGACCTGGGTGTCTCCAGAGCCCTTACCAGCCCACTATTTGGGATGATATCCACTTTGGAATTCTATGAAATCCTACTGCGATGTGCATAAGCATTACCTCTGGGATGACCTCCTGAATCATTTTGAAGTGTCTTAGCCATATAAACTCATTTGTCTTTAAGATTTCCCCCTTTTATTTAAAGTCTTTTTCCAGTCACCTTGCCAGTTGGCAATTGGTAGCAATTCTTCAGTGACAGGGAGGCCCATTCCCAGAAGTCATGTCCCATGCTGGGAGGAAGGTAATGCATTCACATGCTGAGTGTGGCTCAGAGAGAGGCCACACCTGAGGAGCAAGGAGACTCTCAGGAGGCAACACTTAGGCACCCCATCACAATAGGCCAAGTTTCAATCTCAAGAGCAAAATCTCATAAGGCTAGTCATCAATATCAAGGGCCCATCAGTGCATATTCCTCCCTTTGCCAGTCTTTGCCACTGCACTTGGGGGACTGTTACTGCTCCCTTAGAGAATGTGGCAGAGGTATCCACGATGGGAATTCAGTATTCTCTCATTTATTGAGTGATTTTCCACCCACTGTGGCAACACCCTGTGAACATTTGAACATTTTTTTATATACCTTATATTTATGCTCAGGTGAACTTCTTCCCAGGCATCCCTCGTCCCTGAAACCCCACACCAATGATCCTCCCACTCCCCAGTGGTTACCCTGCTGTGATTCAAAGCTTCTTCAAAGATGAAGCCATTACAATAGCTGAATACAATTCATAGGAAAATGAAATAATAGTGATAAGTTTAAATGTAAGAAATAAAATACATAATTAAAAAGAAAAACTAAAAATAATGTAAAAATAACAGATTGGGATATTGAAAAAATGAAAAATACAAAAAAAAAAGTTTGACCTTTTGCTTTCTTCACCGTAACATCTGGTGTCCAGTATGTACCGTGGCACCCTCCCCCTCTCATTCCCAGTACCTCACTATTTTTCATTTTGTTTTCAAAGAAGTTTTATGCCACAGCACTCACAGACAGAATACAGAAGACTCTCATATACCCAACATCCCCCCTTCCTTCCCAAATAACAATACCTTTTTATATGTGGATGGTAACATTGTTATAACTGATATAGAAATATTGAACATACCTCCGAAACATTGTCAATGGTTTACACTATGGTTTACATTTTAGTCAGCACAATTTTATAAATTTTGATGATATTTACCAAGTCCTGTGCCCATCACTGTATGGTAAAAATACCCCTTCCTTGATCTATTCTATTCCTCCCATCCCATCCCCCTGGGGCCCACGATGACCTACTGGCTTGACTCATTGGATGACAAGATTCATAGTTATATGTAACAAGAGGTCTTGACACACTGGTATATCCTCCCCTATTTCTTGAGACTCTTAACTATTTCTTTCTTTTTTTTTTTTTTTTACTGTGGGTAAAAATCAAAATTTTCACAATACATACCAATATTTGTAAAATGATATATAAATATATATGCATTTGCTTACGTAAGTGTGTGTATATATATATATGTTTTAAAGGTGCTTAGATTACCTAAATATTACACAGAAATTACAGGGATTCCCATGTTCCCCATCTCCCACACCTCCTACGACATCCCACACAAACATCCTTCATCAATGTGGCACATCACCCACAATGGATATACACATCCTGGGGCCTTGCCACCAAGCATAGACCACAGTTCACATCATAGACCACATTCTCTCCCACACAGTGCTCCATGGTATATGCTGATGTAAAATGGCCTACATCCGTCACCGCAACGCCACTCAGGATGACCCCCAAGTCCTGAAAAAGCCCCTCTATTCCAACTGCCCTTCCCCTCCCAGCCCCAAAAGTGTCCAGCGGCCACCGACTCCACCTCACTGTTATAATTTCTTCCATTGCTTGAATCACAATATGTCAACAACAGAATACCCTTAAGTCCACTCTAGTCCAAAGCTCTTCCCCCAATCCTGAGGGGACTGGGATGGTGATGTCCACTCCACCTCCAAGTGAGAGAGGGCTTATATCTCATGGATACAGTGGATGGGATTATCCTGCCTGCAGCTGCAGGCCCTCTCCATTCCCTGGGATGGCCATTGCCCATCTTCGTCTCGTCACCAGGTGACTTGGATGAGTCCATTGAGCTGTAGGGTAGGAGTTACAGCTCCACTGAGATTCCAGGCACAGCTGGCACATAGGTAGGCCAGAGGTTCCAGTCTCTGGAAGTACACCTAAAAACTCCAGCATCACATATAGGTTTGAATAGAAAGGACTGATGGACCATGTGCAGGGAGGACTTATTTGAATCCGACTCTGTCACTCTCAGGAGCACAGATTCCAAAGTAAAGCCCACTAATAAGGCATCAATCTCTGGGGCTACCCCCCTTATATAGAATCTGGGTGTTTCCAGAGCCTTCAGAAGCCCCTCTGTGTGGGGTGATATCCACTTTCGTGTTCTATGAGATCCTACTGAGGAGTGCATAAGCTTTACCTCTGGGATGACCTCCCGACTCTCTTTGAAGTCTCTTAGCCACATGAACTCATTTGTCTTTACCTTTTCCCCCTTTTATTCAATTTGGCAATCGTGTTGCCAGTTGGAACTTGGTAATAATCCCTCATTGCCAGGGAGGCTCATCCCTGGGAATCATGTCCCACGTTGGGGGGAAGGTAATGCATACATATGCTGAATTTGGCTTAGAGAGAGGCTACATTTGAGCAACAAGGAGGCTTTCAGATGGCAACCCTTACACTCCCTAAAAGCCTGCTCCTTGTATTCCCTGTCCCAAATGCTCCCCCAACCAACACCCTAAACCAGTGACCCTTCCTTGTCATATTGCCATAAGGGTATTCCCAACTCCATACTTTCACCCTATACTCACAAATCCCAAGTATTCACGTGGTCCCTCTCCCAACCCTCCCCCCGGTATCCTGGACTTCTAATCCACCCTTCCCAATCTACCCACCTGTCAAGCCTGCACCACTCAACACAATAATTACACTTCCCTCCTATTCTATCCAGTCAATACACAACTACACTCTATCACTTTACCATAGATTACATCCATATGTGTGATGGCTCAGTATCTTATCCTCTTTCTATTTCTTGTAAACCTAACTTTCAGACAATAGCTCACTGAGACTGCTCAACTTACTTAATTCATATCAGTGAGATCCTTCAATGCCTGGCTTGCTTCAGTCATCATAAGGTCTGCAAGATTCATCCATGTTATCCCATGTGTTAGAACTTTTTTCCTTCTTACAGCTGAGTAATATTCCATTGTATGTATGTACCATATTTTGTTTATCCATTCATCTGTTGATGGGCACCTGAGTTGATTCCAACTTTTGCCAATTGTGAAAAATGCCACTATGAACATTGTTGTGCATATAACTGTTTGTGTCTTTGCTTTCAATTTTTCAGGGTATATACTCAAAAGTGGAATCGCTGGATCATATATAAATTCTATAGTTAGTGTTTTGAAGATGTGCAAAACTGTCCCCCATAGTGGCTGGACCATTCTACAATCCCACCAGCAGTGGATGAGGGTTCCCATTCCTCCAAATCCTCTCCAACATTTATAGTCTTCTGTTTTTTTAATAGCCACCATTCTAATGGGTGTAAGATGGTATCTCATTGTAGTTTTGATTTGCATTTTCCTAATATCTAGTGATGTTGAGCATCTTTTCATGTGCATTTTAGCCATTTATATTTCTTCCTAAGAGAAGTGTCATTTCAGTCCACTTGCCTATGTTTAAATTTTTTGTGTGTCTTTTTATTTTCGAAGTGCAGGATTTCTTTATATATGCAGGGTATTAAGCTCCTATCAGATATATGGAAGCCAAATATTTTCTCCCACTGGGTAGGCTGCTTTTTACTTTCTTGATAACGTCCTTTGGGATGCAGATGTTTTTAATTTTGAGGAAATCCCATTTATCTATTTTTTTTTTAATTTTGCTACTTGTTCTTTTAGTGTAAAGTTCATGAAACCATTTCCTTTTACAAGATCCTGTAGATGCTTCCCTACATTTTCTTCCAAGGTCTTTATGGTCTTGGCTCTTATATTTAGATCTTTGTTCCATCTTGAATTGATTTTTGTATAAGGTGTGAGATGGTGTTCCTCTTTCATTCTTTTGGATATGGATATCCAGTTCTCCAAGTACCATTTGTTGAAGAGGCCATTCTCTCCCAACTGTGTGGCCTTGGTGGCCTTGTCAAATATCGGATGACTGTATATGTAAGAATCTATATTGGAACTCTCAATTTGGTTACATTCGTCGGTATGTCTATCCTTGTGCCAATACCATGCAGTTTTGGCCACTGTAGCTTTGTAGTATGCTTTAAAGTCAGTTAGTGTGATACCTCCAACTTCATTTTTCTTTTTTAATATGTCTTTGGTGATTCAGGGCCTCTTACCCATTCAAATCAATTTTGTAGTTATTTTTCCAAATCATTAAAAACTATAGTGTTGATTTTTATTGGCATTGCATTAAATCTGTAGATTAGTTTGGGTAGGATAGACATCTTCATGATGCTGGTCTTCCTATCAATGAACAGGGAATATTCTTCCATTTATTTAAGTATTCTTTGATTTCCTTTAACAAAGTGTTGTGTAGTTTCCTGTATATAAGCCCTTTACATCTTTATTTAAATTTATTCCTACATATTTGATTCTTTTACTTACTATTGTAAATGGTATTTTTTTCTTGATATCCTCCTCAGATTGCTCATTATTGGTGTACTAAAATGCTATTGATTTTTGAGCATTAATCTTATAGCTTGAGTCTTTACTGAACTCCTTTATAAGTTCTAGAAACTTTGCTATAGATTTCACAAGCATTTCTATGTATAGAAACATGTTGTCTATAAATAGTGAAATTTTATTACTTCCTTTCCAATTTGGATGCCTTTTATAACTTTTTCTTGCCTCAGTGCTCGAGCAAGTACTTCTAAGACAATGGTAAATAGGAGTGGTGATAGTGGGCATCCTTGTCTTCTTCCCAATATTAGAGGGAAACGTTTTTGAATATCACAATTGAAGATGATGTTAGCTTTGGGTTTTTCATATATATCCTTTTTCATGTTCATAAAGTTTCCTTCTATTCCTATGTTTTTAGGGTTTTTTTTTTAATCAGGAAATAGTGCTGTATTTTGTCGAATGCTTTTTTTTGCATCTATAGAGATGATCATGTGATTTTTTTCTTTCAATCTCTTTATGTGGTGTATTACATTGATTGATTTTCTTATGTTTAACCATCCTTGCATACCCAGGATAAAACCCACTTGGTCATGGTGTATAAATCCTTTGGTATGTTTCTGAATGCAATTAGCATGTATTTTGTTGAGGATTTTTAGCATGTAGGTTCATTAGAGATATTGGTCTGTAATTTTCCTTTCTTGTGGTATCTTTGTTTGGCTTTGATAATGGGATAATTTTTGGCATCATAGAATGATTTAGGCAATGTTCCTTCTGCCACTATTTTTTGGAAGATCTTATGCAGGACTGGTGTTAACTCTTTCCAGAATGTTTGGTAAAGTTCACCTGTGAAGCCATCTGGTACGGGGCTCTTCTTGTTGGGAGGTTTTTGATGACTGAGTCTATATCTTTACTTGTAATTGGACTGTTGAGTTCATCAATTTCTTCTTTCATCAACGTAGGCTGCTTGTAAGTTTCTAGGAATTTCTTCATTTCCTCTAAATTATCATTCTTCTTGGCAAATAATTTTCCAAAGTATACTCTTATGATACTCTATTTCTGTGGGGTCAGTAGTGATATCCCCTTCCTCACTGCTTATTTTGTGTATTTGCATCTGCTCTCTCTTTTTCTTTGTTAGTCTGGCTAAAGGTTTGCCAATTTTATTGATCTTCTCGAAGAAACAGCCCTTGGTCTTTTTTATTTTTTTCTAGTGCTTTCTTATTTTCTATTTCATTTAGTTCTGCTCTAATCTTTATTATTTCCTTCTTTCTACTTCTTTTGGGGTTAGTTTGTTGTTGTTTTTCCAATTCCTTCCGGTGTGAAGTTAGGTCTTCAAGTTTAGCTCATTCTTCTTTATTGATATATGCATTTATGGCTATGAATTTCCCTCTCTGAACAGATTGGGCTGCATCCCATATGTTTTGATATATTGTGTTGTCATTTTCATTCATTTCAAGGCCATTACTGATGTCTTTTGAGATTTTCTCATTAACCAACTTTTTGTCTAAGAGTGTGTTGTTTAACTTCCACATTTTTGTGTCTTATCTGCTTCTCTGGCACGTAGTGATTTCCAATTTCATTCCATTGTAATCAGAGAAATTACTTGGTATAATTTCAATCTTTCTGAATTCATTGAGAGCTTTTCCGTGGCCTAGCATATGGTCTATCTTGAAGTATGATCCATGTGCACTTGAGAAGAATGTATATCTTCTCAATAATGTACATCTTCTCTATTTGTGTGTAGCATTCTGTACATATCTATTAGGTCCAGGTCCTCTAATGTATTATTCATTCTTTGTTTCTTTATTGATTCTCTGTGAGATGTTCTGTGTAATAGTGATAATGGTGTACTAAAGTCTGCCACTATAATTGTAGAGATACTTATGTCTCCACTTAGTCTTTCCAGTGTTTGCTTCATGTATTTTGAGGCACCCTGATTTGGCACATAAATGTTTATGATTGCTCTTTTTTTTTCTTGAAAGATTACCCCTTTTACTAAAATTTAGTGTCCATCTTTGTCTCTTACAATAGTTTTGCATTTAAAGTTTACTTTGGCTGATATTAGTATGGCTACTCCTACCCGTTTTTTATTATTGTTTGCAATTGTTTTCCAGCCATTCACTTTCAGCCTCCTTGAATCCCTGGGTGTAAGGTGGGTTTTTTGTAGACATCACATAGAGTGATCATATTTCCTTAACCATTCTGCCAATCTGTGTATCTTTACTGGTGAGTTTAATCCATTAACATACAGTGTTATTACTCTCAAGGAATTTCTTTCTTCAACCATATTTTCTTAGGGTTTATGTATGTTATGTGTTATTTTTATTTCTCTTTTTGTCTTTTTAGTTGTTATTACACTCTCCTCCAGCTCTCTCTCTTTTGTTTCTTTCTTTTAACCTTTATAACCTCCTTTAGTATTTCTTGAACAGCAGGTTTCTTATTGGCATACTCCCTTAATATCTGTTTATATGTGAATATTTTGAACTCTCCAGCATTTTTGAATGCCAGCTTTGCTGGGTAGAGACTTTGTGGCTGGAAGTGTTTTTTCTTTGAGTTTTTGACTATATAATACCACCTTCTTCTTGCCTCCATGGTTTTAGATGAGAAATCAGCACTTAATCTTCTTGATCTTCTCTTGTATGTGATGGTTTTCTTTTCTCTTGCTGCCTTGAGTATTTTCCCTTTGTCTTGAGCATTGGACATTTTGACAAGTATATGTCTTGGGGTAGGCCTGTTAGGATTTATACTGTTTGGGTTGTGTTGTGCTTCCTGGACATGTCTATCTCCCTCAATATAGTTGGGAAGTTTTCAGCCATTATTTCCTTCAACACTCCTTTTAATCCTTTTCCCTTCTCTTCTGACTCTGGGATGCTTATGTGTATGTTTGTGTGTCTTGTGCTGTCATTTAAATCCCTAAGGCCTTGCTGGATTTTTTTCTATCTTTTTATCTATCTGTTCTACTATCTGTTTGATTTCAGATGCATTGTCTTCCATATCACTAATTCTTTCTTCTGCTTGTTCAAATATGCTGTTATGTGATTCTAGTGTCTTTTATTTCTTGGATTGTGCTGTTCCTCACCATCATATCCATGATCTTTTTATGTATGTTTACAATTTCTTCAGTATGTTTTTCCAGTGTCTTCTTAATATCCTTAATCTCTTCCTTCACTTCATTATGTTGGTCCATGATATTTGTTTGAACAGCTCTGATAAGATGTTCGATGTTCTACATCTCTTCCTGGTTTTTAGTTTGTTCATTGGACTACTGCATGTCTTCCTGTTTCTCAGTATGCTTTGTAATTTTTTGTTGCCCTCTGGTCATGATTTATCTTATGGGTTTATTCAGTTGATTAGCTTCTCTTTCTGCTCTAGAGTTTTGTTTAGCTGCTGGTTTTGTGTGTTGTGTTAAGTTTCTCTTTGACACTTTGTTCTTCTTGTTCTATTTCCTTGCTGGTTTCTATGTTCCCTTGAAGGAAAAAGATTAGGGCCAGAGAATTCAAAAGATGTAAGAAAAGAAAAAGGATAATAGTAATAATAATTAAAGTTAGAAGAGGGGCCATGTAAAACTTAGAAAAGTGAATATTTAACTCTGTAAGCAGAGTAGACTAATAGGAATAAAGAAGTGGAGTACCTACAATGAAATGGGAAACTGAATAGAGAAAAATATATGGAATGATTTAAAGGCCAGAATGATGAGGAGAGAGAGAAAGAGAAAAGAAAGGACAAAAGAGAAAAAGTTAATTAAAAAAAAAGAGAACAGAATGGACAAGATTGAAATCAAAACCAGTAAAGTTGTGGACTAATAAAAAAGGTGGAATATAATAATCTCAAAAGAAACAAAAGATAGAAAGATGAAATAAGGAAGAGATAGCATTGGTAAATAACATCAGTATAGCCAGAAAATGGGAAATCAAGGAAGAAGCACAGCAAAGAAGAAACAAGCTAGCTGCACCTAATTTTAAAAAGGGGGGTGGCGGAGGAAAGAGGAAAGAAAAACAAAAAACAAAGCTAAACAAATGAAAAAAACAAAAAACCAGACAAACACACAAGAAAGTCACACAAAGCTAATGAAGAACAACATTCCTTCTTGGGCCCTTTTGGAGCCTCCCAGGCTGCCTGTGTTCATCAATCAATTTCTCTGCCAGCTTTTCTCTGCAGGTTTTGATGTAGGTTTTTGCAAGTAAACCAAGGTAAATTTTTTTTAAGTAACTTTTTTTTTTTTTTTAAATAAGGGACCCAAAGGAAGCTAGTACAAAAATAATGTCTTTGTTTTCCTTGTCCTATGGTCTCAGCTGGATATTAGATATCCCAGTGGATCACTACTCTTAGAGGAGCTGGGAACCGAACTAGGGACCCCATATATTCAAGGCAGAAATTCATCCACTGAGCTACCTTTCTAATTGGGTCAGTTAGCTCTTCAGAAAGCTAGTCAATCACTTTCCTCCCCAGACAGGTTTTACTCTCCTAGCAAAGCAGGATTCTGCAGGCTGTATGAGCAGATCCCCCATCCCCTCTCCTGGTCAGGTTGAATTCCCTTTTGAAATTCAAATGGGACCCTGATAACTGAGTACACCACACCCAAATGATTTTCAAGCTTCTTCTAGACCACCCCTTCCTCTCCAGGAACTCTAAATAAGCTCTTGGAAACTTATTAAGTGCTTCCCACTACCTGACTCCCTTAGGGGAGTTAAAATTCAGATAGTCTTCATTGCAGAACTCTTAAACTGGCTGACTCCATTGTCTCTCAGGCCAAGCCTCTGTATGCCAGGGCTGTTAGGTAAATCAGGCTTCCTCATCAGATTTGCCTCTCCCCTCAGCCTGGTGTCAGCTCTATGGGGGTCCAGGCAACCAAACCCATAGAAAGGAAACCTCTCTTCACCATTTGCCAGAACCCTCCCACTCTTGAAGAATGTTCCTTCTCTCTGGGTGGCCAGGGAGAGTTGGAGATCACCCTGGCCCCCTACCCTGAGGTTGGGGCTTAGCCATCCATGTTATCAGATGGGGCTAAAACTCATGATTTTATCTTCAGCAATCTATCTCCCTGTCCAGCTCCCTCCAGAACAATGCTGCAAAGTCTCCTGCTCTGTGGGCTCCCAGAACAGCTCACTTGGGCAGGATCCTGTCCCCAGTCAGCTGTTTTTTGTGAGCGAGATGGTGAGCATCTCCTTAAACCAAAGCCGTCTTGCCTTCTTTCCAAATTGAACATTTTTAATCTTGCCTATTTACATGATCTGTTACACAGGGTCACTCTTTGGCTCCAAAGCTTCCTTTTTGCATTTTTCACCCCTACATGTATGAAGATATAGAGTGTAGTATTTTTCTGATCTTTACTTCTAAGAAATAATTTAAAGGCCTGCTCCCCTGCCCATGCAGGGATGTCTGCACTATCATTTCCTTCCTTAAAGAGTAACATTATTGGTCTCTTTAGTTAATTAGCTAACCAAAACATTCACTCCCACCTTATCTTTGACATAGGCTACTATATGTTTTCATTATCTTTCTGCTTGAAATTCTTGTGATGTTTAATGATCCTCAAATGTGCACTGTCTACCTGCCCCTTCTCATGGACACCTTGACCTTTACTGTGGAAAAATTCTAAAAAAAAAAATCATTCGGGGATTGAGATGATAGCTCCTTTAGCTGTTCTCCCTCTCACCTCTTTCACCCTCAGTGTTCAGAGTAATTTTTTGCACCATTGTGGGCTCTGCTGGACAGATCCCTGCAAGACTTTTCAGGATGGATTCCTGCAAGTGGTGACCCCGACGTAACTCAGACCAGTGGTATGAATCAGCACATTAAGGAGTGGCTATACTCATCTGGACCAAAACTGAAACTAAACTTCCCAAGGTAAAGGAACAGCAATGCCACTCGAGATAGTTGCCAACATGTCTAGTAAGGTGAAGGGTTTCTAAATCTTAATGGGACAGAGAATTTCCAAAGAAGAGAATACTTTTGTAGAAACAATACAGCTCTTAAAATATTCAACTACTCTCCTTATTACAAACAATTCAAAAGCATTGTCCTTGGTTTCCTAAAGGAGCAACTTTAGATTTGGAATTATGGGAGCAGTTAGGGAAAAACTTAAAAACAAATATGAGCAAGGAGAAAAAATTCCCACTTCTACCCTAATAACCTGAAGTTTAGTATAAACAGCCCCGTGTCCACTATATACATCTCACCCCATGGTTTCCTCAGAGGAACTCCCAGTTAAAGACCCTGTATCCACTGAAAAGGAAGAAACATCTTTTCCACCTCCACCTCCCCCAGTCTTTTTTCAGAATCAAGAACCTTGGCCAGTTATGGAAAAATGCTTAAAAGAAGCTGTAGAGCTAGTAGAATGTCCTGCTTTTCCTATAATTCCACAAAATGAGCATCCACAGTATGACTCACTTCTCTAGGCAGTCTTTAAAGAGCTGTATAAAACCATTGTTGAACCCAATTTCTTCACAAAAGGAATTTTGGACTCCATTGCTAATAACTATCAAATGTGCCCCTAGAATTGGAAAGTTCTTGTTAAAACTATTGTTACACCAGCTCAATTTAGTGTTTGGCAACTAAATTATCAAGAAGTCTGCACTCAACAGGCAGAAGTGATGAATAAAGCCCTTGTTGGTGAAATCATGCTTGTAAGAAAACATTTTGCCAAAGAGTTCACTAAGATAAGGAAAACATTCTATCAACAACTCTGCAAACCCCCTACTGCCTATATGATAATGTGGCTGTGGACTGATGGGGGCTAATAGAATTAAACCACTGGAAGAGTGGGAAAATTTAGCAACATTGATGTTCTCTGTTTTGTTTCCATGCTGATTCTAAGTGGGCTTGTATGGCCAAATTAATAAAATTAGTGCAGAATTTCCAAAAAGTCATTATCAAACAGAAACTGAATTAATAATAATAACAAAGAGTAAAAATTATGGGTCAAATTAGTAAGCTTTATTATATTTCTGT
>JAKSZT010030257.1:0-19695 GCA_026826555.1 Tolypeutes matacus | reverse complement strand
AAAAAAAAAAAAAGCAGGAGTAGCTATCCCAATATCGGGCAAAATAGACTTTAAATGCAAAACTATTGTAAGAGAAAAAGATGAACAATATATATTAGGAAAAGTAATATTTCAAAAAGATAGAAAAATCATAAACATTTATTCACCTAATCAGGGTCCCTCAAAATACATGAGGCAAACTCTGGAAAAACTAAGTGGAGAAATAAATGCCTCTACAATTATAGTGGGGGACTTTAATACACCGTTATCACCATTAGACAGAACATATAGACAGAAAATCAATAAAGAAACAAAGACTCTGAATAATACATTACAGGACCTGGACCTAATAGACATATAAAGAACACCACTCAAATACAGTGTGATATACATTCTTCTCAAGTGCACATGGATCATACTCCAAGAAATACCACATGCTAGGTCACAGAACAACTCTCAATAAATTCAGAAAGATTGAGATAATACAAAGTAATTTCTCTGACCACAATAGAATGAAGTCGGAAATCAGTAAGGGCCAGAGAACCAGATTAGGCACAAAAATATTGAAGTTAAAAGACATACTCGTAGACAAACAGTGGCTCCAGGAGAAAATCTCAAAAGAAATCAGTAACTACCTTGAAACGAAGGAAAATGACAACACATCAAAACCTATGGTATGCAGCCAAAGCTGTACTGAGAGGGTAGTTCATAGCCATAAATGCATATATTAAAAAAGAAGAATGAGCTAAAATTGAAGACCTAAATGAACACTTGTGGAAATTGTAAAAACAACAAACTAACCCCAAAGGAAGTACAAAGAAGGAAATAACAAAGATTAGAGCAGAACTAAATGAAATATAAAATAAGAAAACACTAGAAAAAATAAACAAAATGAAAAATTGATTCTTCAAGAATATCAATAAAATTGACAAACCCTTAGCCAGACTAACAAAGAAAAAGAGAGAGAAGATGCAAATACACAAAATAAGGAATGAGGAAGAAGATATCACTACTGACCCCATAGAAATAAAGAGGATCATAAGAGGATACTTTGAAAAATTATTTGCCAACAAGAATGATAATTTAGAAGAAATGGACAAATTCTTAGAAACTCACAAACAGCCTACATTGATGAAAGAAGAAATTGATGAACTCAACAGTCCAATTACAATTAAAGAGATAGACTCAGTCATCAAAAACCTTCCAACTAAGAAGAGCCCAGGACCAGACGGCTTCACAGCTGAATTCTACCAAACATTCTGGAAAAAGCTAACACCAATCCTGCTTAAGCTTTCCAAAAATAGAAGTAGAAGGAATATTGCCTAACTCATTCTATGATGCCAACACTACCCTATTACCAAAGCCAAAAAAGCTAACATCATCTTCAATGGTGAATCCCTAAAAGCCTTCTCTCTGAGACTGGGAACAAGAAAAGGATGACCACTATCACCACTACTATTTAACACTGTCTTAGAATTACTTGCTAGAACACTGAGTCAAAAAAACTATATAAAACGCATACCAATTTGAAAAGAAGAAGTAAAAATTTCATTATTTGCTGACGACATGATCCTCTACATAGAAAGACCTGAGAAATCTACAACAAAGCTTCTAGAACTTATGCAGGAATTCAGTAATGTCACAGGCTTATGATCAATACTCAAAAATCAGTAACATTTCTGTACAGCAATAATGAACAATCCAAGGAGGAAATTTTAAAAAAATCCCATTTACAATAGCAACTAAAAGAATCAAATAACTAGGAATATATTTAACTAAATATGTAAAGGACTTACATACAAAAAACTACACAACACTGTTAAAGGAAATCAAAGAAGACTTAAATAAATGGAAGAATATTCCCTGTTCATGGATAGGAAGACTAAGCATCATCAAGATGTCTATCCTTCCCAAACTAATCTACAGATTTAATGCAATTTCCAAAAAAAAATTTAACATTATTTTTTAAGGTACTGGAAAAACTAACTACTAAATTTATTTGGAAGGGTAAGAGGCTCCTAATTGCCAAAGACATATCGAAAAAGAAAAATGAAGTTGGAGGTATCACATTACCTGACTTTAAAACAAACTACAAAGCTGCAGTGGTCAAAACTCCATGGTACTGGCACAAAGATAGACATACTGACCAATGGAACCGAATTGAGAGTTCTGATATAAATCCTCACATATGCAGTC
This sequence comes from Tolypeutes matacus, assembly GCA_026826555.1. Classification (NCBI taxonomy): domain Eukaryota; kingdom Metazoa; phylum Chordata; class Mammalia; order Cingulata; family Chlamyphoridae; genus Tolypeutes; species Tolypeutes matacus. The sequence continues at coordinate 17,520 of JAKSZT010030257.1, read as the reverse complement.
ATCTGATATTTGACAAGGCTACCAAGCCCACTCAGTTGGGAGAGAATGGCCTCCTCAACAAGTTGTGATTGGAGAACTGGATATCCATATCCAAAAGAATGAGAGAGGAACACCATCTCACACCTTATACAAAAATCAATTCAAGATGGATCAATGACCTAAATATAAGAGCCAAGACCATAAAAACCTTATAAGATGATGTAGGGAAGCATCTATGGGATCTTGTAATAGGAAATAGTTTCATGAACTTCACACCCAAAGCACGAGAAGCAAAAGAAAAAAATAGATAAAAACAGGATTTCCTCAAAATTCAAAACTTTTGCACCTCAAAGGATGTTATCAAGAAAATAAAAAGGGAGCCATCACATTGGGAAAAAATATTTGGCAACCATATATCGGATAGGAGCCTAATATCCTGCATATATAAAGAGCTCTGCCACATTCTCCAAGGGAGCAGCACCAGTCCACCAAGTGCAGGGGCAGTATCTTGCAAAGGAGGATGGTCTACTAATGGCTTCTTGTTATTGGTGACTAGCTTTAAGAGTTTGCTCTTGTAATTGAAACTTAGCCTATTGTTATGGGGTGCCTAAGGGTTGCCTTCTGTGAGCCTCCTTGTTACTCAAATGTGGCCTCTCTCTAATCCAAACTCAATGTATGAATGCATTACCTTCCTTCCAGCATGGGTCATGACTCCCAGGGGTGAGCCTCACTGGCAACAAGGGATTACTACCAAGTGCCAAACTGCAATACAACTGGAAAAATACTTCAAATAAAAGGGGGAAATTTTAAAGACAAATGAGTCCATATAGCTAAGAGACTTCAAAGTGAGTCAGGAGGGCATCCCAGATGTAACGCTTATACACATCTCAGTAAGACCTCATAGGCTTCCAATGTGGATGTCACCCCAAATAAAGGGGCTCCTGAGGGCTCTGTAGACACCCAGGTCCATATAAGGGTGGATAGCTCCAGAGTTTGGTGTCTTTTCTGTGGGCCCTACTTTGGAATCATTGCTCCTGAAGGTGAAAGAGTTGGACTCAAATTAGTCCTCCCTGCACATGCTCCATTAGTCCCTTCTATTCAAACCTTTATGTGGCGCTGGAGTTTGTAGGTGTACTTCCAGAGACTGGAGGTTTTGGTCTGCCCATATGCCAGCTGGGCCCATAATATTGGTGGAGCTGCAGATCCTACTCTACAGCACAATGGACTCACCCTGGACACCTGGTGGGAGATGATGATGGACAACAGCCATCCCAGGGAATGGAGAGAGTCTGCAGCTGCAGGCAGGATAATCCCATCCATCTTATCCATATGATATAAGCCCCCTCTCACTTGGAGGTGGAGTGGACATCACCATCCAGACTCCTCAGGATTGGGGGAAGAGCTATGGACTAGAGTGGACTTACTGGTATTCTGTTATAGACATATTGTGATTCAAGCAATGGAAGAAATTACAATATTAATGTGGTGCCAGTGGCCACTGAATGCTTTCGGGGCAGGGAGAGGGAAAAGCAGTTTTAATACAGATGCTTTTTCAGGACTTAGGAATTATCCTGTGGGATATTGCAATGACAGATATAGGCCATCTTACATCAACATATAACGTGCCAAACTGTGTGGGAGATAGTGTGGTCTACAATGTGAACTATGGCTCATTCTTAGTGGCAAAGGCTCAGAATGTGTATATCCATTGCAGGTGATGTGCCACATTAGTGAACAATGTTTATGTGGGAGGTTGTGGGAGGTGTGGGAGGTGGGGCATATGGGAATTCCTATAATTTTTGTGCAGCATTCATCTAATAAGCATCCTTTAAAAAATAAAAATATAAAAAAATAAAAGTAAAAAAATATTTTAAAAATAAAAATAAAATGTAATATTGGATATAAATATATAATATATGTAAACATAAATAATGAATTTGAAGATTAAACAAAGACTAATTTGTTTCTCTTTTACCCTGCCATTTTGCTTCCCCAGCATTGGAAACTACTCTTTAGAAAATAACTAGCTACCTAAATAAATCTAATCCATTCCCGTGCATATGAAACCATTGTATGTAAGACCATTTGACGAGGTTATTTTGATTAAGGTTTGTCCCATCTCCATCAGGATGGGTCTTAATGCTATTACTGGAGTCCTTTATTTTATTTATTTATTTTTTTAATAAAAGCATACTTTTATTTAATATTACACTGAAACATCATTAAATTTTCAGCAATTTTATACACCTTTAAAGTATTCATATGAACTTTTTATTCATATAATTTTAATTGTCATAAAATTAGAAAATTTCCCTCAATTGCATAACAGTCTCAAACACTTCACTCAACCTACATCACATGAACTTAACCACTTTCAGTATTCCACTCCCTTCCAGGCAACAGACCAAACCATTTGTAACAGTTTGAAACAAAAAGCTTTTATGAGAAAGCAGGTTTAAACATCATGTTCCCCGAAAAGCAACAAAACCTGTCTCTCCAAGGAAACGTCAAGGCCAAAGCAGAAGAAGCTACTTTGATAAGAGAAAAAAATTCAAATAGAGAGAGAGGAAGCCATATGAAGTAAGAAATGGAAATCAATTAAACCCTAAAGAGAAGAAAGAGGCCAGCAGATGCCTCCATGTGCTTTTTCATGTGACAAGCTAAAGACCAAGGGTTACCAGCAGCCAGCCCCAGAACACCACAGTCTGGGGGAGAAAGTTTTCCCTTGATGATGCCTGGATTTGAACATTTTCATAGCCTTAAAACCATAAGCTAATAAATTTCCATCATTTCAGTCAACCCAGTTGATGGTATTTGTCGAAGCAGCATGGGAAACTAAAATGAATTTTGGAACCAGGAAACTGCGGTGCTGCTATGGCAAATGACACAAATGTGGAAAAAGTTTTGGAATTGGGTAATGCGTAGAGGCTGGAAGAATTGTGGGTTGCTTGATAGGAAAGACCTAGATTGTGTTGAAGAGACTGTTGGTAGAATTATGGATTCTAAAGATACATATGATGAGGCCTTTGAAGGAAATGATGACTGTATTATCAGAAATTGGAGGAATGGTGATCCTTGTTTGAAATTGGCAGAAAATTTGGCATAATTGAGTTCTGATGATGTTGGATAGAAAGTGGGCTTTGAGAGTGATGAACTTGTATATTTACCTAAGGCAATTTCCAAGCTTAGGGTGGAAAATGCAGCCTTGTTTCCCTGTAAGCTCATAGCAATATTTTAGAGGAATCAGTTAAGCTGAAAACTGAACTCCTGAGGGTAAAGAAACCAGAAATTGATGGTTTGTAAAATTCTGAACTTCTGTAAAGCAAGTGTCCAGAGAATTCTCATTGTCACTGTTTTTATAAGGTCAAGATTTGAGGTGCTGGTTTCTAGGAAGGATCTGTGAAAATTCATGATAATTTGGGCCTCTGTGTGCTACAGGCAGAACTGGATAGTTTATTTTTGATTTTTATACAAATGGAACTACAACCAGCCTGGATTAAAAGGTACAAATTAAGGAAAAATCACTTCAAGTGCAGTGCAGTGGATGCTGAGGTATGGACCAAAGGCATCTTCTCAGGACAGGATAGCAGGCCAACCCTTGTGTGTGTAAAAGTTGAGTCTGCCCCGGCACTTAGATTGTTGTTCCATTGTTCACAAAGCGTTTCCTCTACTGTTATAAGAGACTGGAACCTGTTCCCTCAGGATTACAGGCACACTGGCTGCCCTCCTCCCATGTTCTGAGAGGATTTCACTTATTTCCTGGGTGTTATGGAGGATCTGGCCACCACCCCAATGTTCTCAGAGGATGAGGCCTTCATCCTGGTGTTTGCAGAGAGCATGGCTGCTACACAAGGTTTTGAAAGTGTAGGGCTGCCACTTCTTCAGTCCCAGAAGAGAAAACATCATTCCATAGATTTTTCCTTGACCTTGAAATTTGGTTAAGTAGGCCTTGAAAGGGCTTGGAATTGTTTGGGACACATCACCCTTGTTTTCCCTATAATTTCTCCCAAGAGAAATTGAAATGTTTATCCTATTCCTCTCCCTCCATGGTATATTGGAAGCAGAAAACTTGTTCCCTACATTCACATGTCCAGAGAGGGGAATTGAGCCCCAGGACTGACCACACAAAAAACTTATTTTGATTCTACTTTGTTTTAAGCATGTTTCTGAAATGACCTAAGACTTTTTGTGATATTTGATTGAATCAATGTATTTTGCACATAGAAAGATGTCTTTTTTGTTTCCAGAGGGTAGAGTGTGGTGGTTTGAAGTTGTATGCACCCTAGAAAAACATGTTCTTAAACTTAATGCCTTCCTGTTGGTATAAACCCATTGTCAGTAGGACTTTTTTGATGTAGTTACTTTAGATAAGGTGTTTCACACAACATTCAGGTGGGACTGAATCCTGATACTAAAATATTTTATAGAAAATAAAATTCAGAGACAGAGAGCACCATCAGAAGACAGAAGTTGAATACAGTGAAGAGAATAGAGTAAAAGAGACACTGTCGTGCTTTGCAATGTGATAAGCTGTGGACCAAGGGTCACCAGCAGCCAACCCTAGAATGCCAGTCTTTGGGAGTAAGCATTGCCTTCTTGATGCCTTGATTTGGACATTTTTCAAATGTCCTCAAAACCATATCCTATTAAATTTTCATTGTTAAAGCCAAAAAAAAAAAAAAAAAAAAAAAGGTTAAAACATAGCAATATTTTAAACAAAATTCATAATCATTAATCATTTTTATAAATTCACTAAGTTATAAGTAATTCTTATTAGTCTTGACCTTGTGTTAGGTATTTCATGAATTTATTAGTTTCCCAAAATATTTTTTCTCTACCCCTTTCTTTACTGAGTAGCTGCCATACATGGGATCTATCTGAGGAATAAGCCTTGCCATCCTGGTGGTAGAACAAGAGCTGGTCTGAGTCAGGATTTCCCTCCCATCACATCTAGAGAATAACACACATCATAGGACCAGTGAATTAATATATGATTAGAACACAGGCTTAGAAGACATATCAGTCTGGATTTAAAGCCAAGCTTTACTAATTATAAGCTTTTAAATCTTGTCCAAGTGATGCTCAAAGTTAGCATTAATTACCTTATATACAAAATGGAAATATTAACGGCTCCTTCACGGGATTATGTGAGAATCAGGTGATATACTAGACTTAGGAGGGTGACTAATACATAGAGAGTGCTTGTTAGTTGTGAATTCGCATGGTATTTACATTTCCCTTAATGGCTATAAACTTTTCAGGGAATCTCAACATCACTGTCAGCTATTTTGGGGTAATGATTTAACACTCCTAGGAGATTTTAGAATTATGATAGTTCCTGAATCAGTATTGAATTCAGCAAAACGTGTCCTTTCATCTCTCCTAATTTCAGGATGCTTCCAGAATCCTATTAAGTATAGAGAAAAATAAAAGCAAGTTACTCCCAAACTACTGCCAATTGGTAGCCTGCTATCCCAGTCTATCTGTATCCCTTCCCTCCTACCAGATGCCACAGCCGCAAGAGAAAACAGCATGAACTGGTTTGGCTGCCATCTTAACTAAAGTTGCTAATTCTAATCCTCTGGGAACTGAAAGTTCAGAACACCCTTAGCTAGCTCTGCTTAAGTAATATCCATTTAAATATATCTCCAAAATCTCACTTGAAAATTTTGATAAGGACAAACTCTGGGGATATCTGAGCCTGGAACAACACATAAGCATAACCAGCCACAAATAACAGATGCTGTTGATTCTGAGTTTCTAAGCCATGTGGATCCAGGGTCCCAAGGATCAAAGGAGTTCTCTCCAGGTTGAACACACTCTTTCTTAAGAAAAGGCTTAAAAGAACTGAATTCAGGGATGTGTTCCTCTAGGAAACTGCATTTGCTGCTGAGTTCATAATGCTGGCAATCCATAATTTTTCTTTTTTAGCAGTTTATATTTTCAGAATTTTAAATCTGGTTAGAATGAATCACAAGTGGCTTTTATAGTATACTTCATTTAGTCACTAAAAAGAAACTTGGCTAATATGCCAGAAGGAGGCTGATGGGGAGCAATCCACCAAAAGTTTGGGTTTTTCCTCCATCAATTTCTACTGTAGACCAAAGCTTTGGGAATTTACTGACTACTGAAATTTATTACCTGAGTTGGGATGCTTGTGGCCCACATTCACAGATTTTTTTGTGAGCCTATGACCTTAAACTTTGATTTACTTAGCAAGTTTCTCTAAGCAATAATTTCTGAGTCATTATTTGAGAGAATGGAATACTAAATTTAAGGTAAAAATGGATAAACTTGAAAACAGTGCCGATTGATAGCTCAGTCATTGTAAAGTCCATAGAAAATGTTCTTTACAAATAAGATGCCTTGCCATAAAATGAACCTGTTATTTCTCCAAAAGCATTCAGCACAGTTGGTATAATCAGTGACTTTTTAAAAATTGGTATTCTTATCTCAAGTTGACACTAAAGACTTCAGTTCATGGTAAGTTGGATTTAAATATTTCTTTTACCACAGACCTTTATGAACAATGTCCAGAATAGAACATATTCTAAGACTAAGAAAAGCAGAACTGAGATACTAGGGAGCCAGACCATAGATAAAAAAGTAAAACTTTTATTAAATCATTTTACTTATGGTAAGGCAGTATGTTCTCTTTATAAAAAACTAGGATCACAAAATTGATTTTAAAAAGAACCTAAAATTGCCCATAATCTACAACTTAAATGAGCAATATTTTTCTTTAGTGTTTTTTTAAGAGACATTGCTATTACCTATGTCATCTTAGACACCTGAGATCAGAATAAACCCTCCTATTTCTATTTGCATTTTTCTACTCACTATTATAATGGAAACACACCTTTCTGCATTAATAATACTTCTTATAATTTGCTTTGATTTTTTTACTTAATATTACATAATTATACATCATAATTCATTTAACTGATCCCTTTTATGTAGACATTTTTGTCATCTTCACATTTTTATTATTATGAAAAAATTTTGTGAAATACATGTTGCCTATGTCTTGCCCATATTTTTTATTGAGACTAGATTCCTAAGATTATGGAATATTAGACCAAGCAGTAAGACCAATTATAAAGTCCATATTATATAAAGTATTTGATCCCAGAATATTTAATATCAACACTTACTCACCAGACTACCTAATAGTCCCTTACTTCTTTGTTACTTTACCTGTTCAAATATTTCACATTTGAAATAGCATTTTTGCTAGCTTATGAATAGTGTACTTATTACATGTCACATATTTTCCTTGAGAATTAGCTTTTCATTAGTTTTACTTTTTCTTTATAATGATGTGATTAGATGTTTTTCTTTATTTCTAAATGCTATTTCTGAATTAACAGTTGTCTGTCATTCTTTTTTTTCACTTTTATTATACAACATTTTATTTAAAGAAAAATTAAATTATATTCTCACATTAGAGATTTCTACAGTTGGAAAACTACACTTAGTCATTGCTTTATATTTCTGGATCTTTTATTTGAGGACATGTAAAATAAATACGTTTGAATTATGAGTTTCTGTTCAGAATTAGTGGTCTTTGAGGGGTCTACAAGAGAGACCTCTTCCCTAAATGAAACTAGAAGCTCCCCAAGACTGGACTTAGATATTGTAATGTGAAATATCAGCATTTCCTAATGTTAAAGTTTCCTTAAGACCTGCAACCATAATAGGTGATATCAACTATAAAAAAGAGTTTCAAAAATTAAACAAAATCCAAATGTCTGCAAAGTCTTTATGAATTAACAGTCTTTTCTTTGTCCATCGTTCCCAGGACAAATATAAAAGAACAGTGCTCACAATGTGTTAAGAATAATAAAGCTAGTGCTTCCACACCATGGCAACAGCTTGGATGCCATAAAGAATGCGTTCTCTGGGCTTACTACAAACACCAGTGTCCTTGAGAGGTGTGGCTGAAGCACATTCTTGCTCACTTCTATTTTGCATTTTCCACCCAAATCCAAAATGCTGGATTAGGAATTAAACCTAAAGTTCGCTACATTTGAGAAAAGTTTGATTCTTGATGCCAATTAAGAGCTACCAAATCCTACCAGGTTTTTGTGGAACTTGAGTGAATAGGCTGCTGAATTGCTTCACACCCTGGCTCTTTCAGTCCTACTGAGGTGGTGCCCAGGAATTGAGCAGGCCCATGTCAGAGCCTCTGGGCAGCAGGCCCACAGTTTCCCTGCTGCTCTCTGAAACCAGTGCTGTTGCCAGTCATCTCAGCTCGGTCCCTCACACAACATTCATGTCCCTCTCTGTACCTTTCCTCAGGCTTTTCAAAGCACCCAAGCTACCCAATGCTATAAAGGGCTGATGAAACCACTTATTTAAGTGGCCACACATCCTGCACAAACCCTATTATCTCACTAGCAGGATAAGGGAATGTGGACAAGTTGCTTCCAATTTCATGTTCACCCACCCTAAAAGGCTGGGAAACCTATAGGGGTGTTGAGAGGACAAAATTTCTGCCACACACCTAAGGTCAATCCAGGCACTTGACAATCACTTGATTTGTGGGGTTGGTGGTAGCTCTCATCCACAAGACATGAATCACTTCCGTATCTCAGAACTGCTCTTGGAGATGGGTGAATTGGTAATTGATCAATATCAATCTATGGATTGGAGAGGACAGCAGTGTACACTTGATCATTTCTCCAAGTTCTTATATGGAAGAACAACATGAATGGAAAGAAGAAGAAAGGAAATAAGCACTAATTATGAGAGAGGAGAGAGGCAGGGAGGTTTTGAGCCAGGGAAGAAGCGAAGGAAACTAATATTGTGCTTAGAAAGAAAAGAGACAGTGCCTGTTTTCTTAGAGGTCAGGAAGATGTGAACATTTCTCCCTAAAATTAGAGCATGTGTTGTCTGGAACACAGACCCTAGATCTTAGGCAAACCCCACAGGGCATAGGAGAAGCAATAGAGGCTCAAACTGAGGGTGAGATGAGGACAGCATTGTATTCTAGGATCAGGTCATGTTGTGACATCACCAATAGGGGCTCAAGCTCTCATTTCAACCCGAACTTTCTCCTTTCCTTTTACAAGGTCACCCCACCACTGTTACTGCCCTGGTGCATTCTGAAGCATTTTTCTCAGATTCGGAAGATTCCGACATTTCCTCTTTCTGTTTTTAAAATTTCTGCTCCTAATTTGAAAGCATTTCTTTGTAGCTCTTCCTTTCCCCCTCTTTTTATAATTATCTTGAAGGACCTGGTCTCTTCCAGGAGGGTGAGGTCATACAAATGACAATGTTTTTAAAACACGTCTCCACCTTCCTCACCTACTGTATTTCAACACTGCACTGATTTCCAAACCTTCCCTGCACCATGAGTCAACTCATGTTCAGAATGGCCCAGACAAGGAGCTGTGCTGGAAGTCAGAAGCTTAGATCCACATCATGTGGGGGGAGGAGCCTGTGCAGTTGGTTCTGGGCTGGGGTGAGAAGTTGCACATGTGGCTCTGGAAATCCAAGTGTGTTGTCCTCCCTGCACAGTCTATACTCCTTGAGGAGGAGGAGGAGGTGGAGGAGGAGTCTTTTTACCTAAATAATCTTTTCCTGGAAAACACAGAAGGCATCCAAGTTGTCAAAAGACAAGAAGAAGTGGAAGAGGAAGTGTGAGTGTGGAGTGGGTAGGATGAGGAGGGCAAGGGAAACAAGTTGACTTGCACTCCATTGATTCTTAACTTTCTCTTTGACACTTCAGGACATTCAGCCTTCTTGAGGAGCTTACTGCAGAAGCTGCCAGAGTGTCTGAACATGGAGGTGGAGATAAGAATTGGATGGTGAAAATAAGTGCAGGCAAGTGAAGAATGTCCTGAGAGAGCCTCCCCTGAGAGACTAGAAACCCATTCAACCTAAGCCCTAAGAATGCTCAGCTATGGCTCCTTAATTTGGAGGACAGGGCTCTAGCCATGTTCAGGACCAAAGTTTACCCACCCAGTCCACTTAAGGTCAACCAAGATATAATAATGCTGAATGCAGAAATGTAATTGAAATATATTCTGCATAATGCTGTATGCAGAAATGTAATTGAAATATAATTGAGTCACCAGATGAATAATTATAACAACAACACAAAAGATAAATATAGAATACGACAGATCCGGGCTATGTTTCAACCAGGACTATTATTTCATTCCTAGGGCACCTAAGAGGTGCTATCTCTGTATTTCACATTAGGAAATGAGACCCAGACAATTCAACTAATTTGCCCAATTGATAAAGGCAGAGTCTGGATTCGGCCCCGACCCTGTGTCTCCAATGCCCATGACCCTAATCACGTTAACCTTCTGACTTTGAACATCATAGATGCTGTCAAAATATCATGGATAAAGTGTTGGAAAATCATTTCAAGAAAAATCTTCACAAGACCATTCAAGTTTTTTTCCTTTCATAGATGCCATTAACACTCAAAAATACATCTTACTGCAATTTATATAAACTAATATGAAAATTCATGATACAAAAGTGAAAGCAAAGGAAACAAAAATCACAAATAATCTCACCATTCAAGGAAAATACTTCTAATACTAGAAACCATTTATTCTTTAACATTTTATACCACAAATTTACGAATAAACTGATAATTTAAGAATGACAACCTATATAATATTTTACCGGTAAGTATTCCAGTTTTTTTCTTTCATGCGAAACTTACCATATCAAATATTTGTTTTCAACATGTCACTGGCTAAATTTTGATCCACCATATTCATATACCTATCTTTAATGTACACAGAGAATAATAATAAAATTCATGAAGTGGATGCCTCAGCAGTGCTCAATTAATACTCGTTAAATAATAACATTGATAAACAGAGGCCCTTTCTGCAACAAGAAAGTTTCCCTGAGTAATTCGTGAGCACATCCACCAATGTACTGACAGTCACTCTGTGTCCTCCCAGCTCCCCCAGGGGACCCATTGGAGGAGCTTCCTAATGGCAGGGCAGCACAGGAAAACCTATCCAATGCCAAGGCAAGGTTAACTTTCTTAACTTGAAGGAGTTATGTTGCTTTCTTGTTTTTGTGTTTTTAGTCAAGTTCAGATTTGAACACATCCTATAGATCATAGAATTTAAGTACCATTCTGACCTGGGTGGGAGCTGGGTAGCCTGAGTAGAGTGAGCAAAAGGAGAGGAGAGGAAATTCCAGACGTAACTGAGGCCTAGACCCTACAGGTCTTGAAAGATTTAGAAAGAACTCTGGCTGTTATTCTTAGAAACTGGGAAATGATTGGAGGATTTTGAGCAGGGATCTAACATGATCTAATATGTTTAAATGAATGCTGGATGGAGAATAGTTTGTATTAGAGCAAGCACTTGAGTGGAGACACCAATGAAAGCAACTCAATAGTTGCAGCTACTGGTTTGAACTAGTATGAAAATGGTGATAAGTTGTTGAATTCTGGACACATTTTGAGGGTAGAGTCCATAGAATTTGCTGATGGAGAAAAGGGTGGGTCCAAGACTTTTTGGTGTGACAAAATGGAATCTTTCAGTTGCCACTTATTTTTTAAAAATATATATATATATTTTTAAAAAAATACTTAGATTACATAAATGTTACACAAAAATTAAAAGGATTCCCATGTTCCCCACCTCCCACACCTCCCATAACATCCCACAAAAACATCTTTCATTAGTGTGACACATCAGCTGCAATGGATATACACATCCTGGGGCTTTGCCATTAATCATGGACCATAGTTCACATTGTAGACCCCACTCTCTCCCACACAATTCTGCATGTTATATGCTGATGTAAAATGGCCTATATCTGTCATTGTAATGTCACTCAGGATAATTCCCAAGTCCCAAGAAAGCCCCTAATTACAACTGCTTTACCCTTTCCTGCCCCAAAAGTGTCCAGTGGCCACTGGCTCCAACTCACTGTTGTAATTTCTTCTATTACTTGAATGACAATATATCTACAATGGAATACCAGGGAGCTCACTCTAGTCCATAGCTCTTCCCCCAATCCTGAGGAGTTTGGGATGGTGATGTCCACTCCACCTCCAAGTGAGAAGGGGCTTATATCCCATGGGTACCATGGATGGGGTTATCAGGCCTGCAGCTGCAGACACTCTCCATTCACTGGGATGCCTGTTGTCCATCATCATCTCCTCACAAGGTGACTTGAGTGTGTCCATTGAGCTGTAGTGTAGGAGTTGCAGCTCCACCGAGATTCCAGGCACAGCTGGCACATGGGCAGGCCAAAGGCACCAGTCTCCGGAAGTACACCTAAAACTCCAACACCACATATAGGTTTGAATAGAAGGGACTGATGGATCATGTGCAGGGAGGACTTAATTGAGTCCAACGCTGTCACTCTCAGGAGCACAGATTCCGAAGTAGGGCCCACTGATAAGGCATCAATCTCTGGGGCTGTCCCCCCTTATATAGGACCTAGGTGTCTCCAGAGCCCTCACGAGACCCTCTGTGTGGGGTGATATCCACTTTGGTGTTCTATGAGATCCTACTGAGGTGTGTGTAAGCGTTACCTCTGGGATGACCTCCCTACTCTCTTTGAAATCTCTTAGCCACACGAACTCATTTGTCTTTACCTTTTCCCCCTTATATTCAAGGTCTTTTTACAGTCGTATTGCCAGTTGGCACTTCGTGTTTATCCCTCGTTGCCAGGGAGGCTCAACCCTGGGAGTCATGCCCCATGCTGGGGGAAGGTAATACATTCATATGCTGAGTTTGGCTTAGAGACAGGACACATTTCAGCAACAAGGAGGCTCTCAGGTGGCAACCCTTAGGTACCACATAACAGTAGGCTAATTTTCAATTACAAGAGCAAAGATTTGTAAGGCTATTCATCAATAACAAGAACCCATTAGTGGACCATCCTCCTTTACCAGACACTGCCCCTGAACTCAGGAGACTGTTGCTGCTCCCTAGGAGAATGAGTTTCCACTTATTTAGATGGGGGAAATGTGGTGTTCAATTTTGGAGATGTGATTGAAATGATTTAAAATTGGTCATAGTATTAGTCAATGTAGAGAACATTTGTGTTTCAGCTCTGATTAGACTTGGCTACATGTAACAGAGATCCCAAAATAAATATTCAAACGTAAAAAGGCTGGAGGTGGACAGTCCAGGGTTTACCTTGAGGCCCTACAATCATGCTGGACCCAGGTGCCTTCTAGCTTTCCCTTTCCTTATCCTTGTACGTGGCTTCCATCCCCAAGGTCAAGATGGTTGCTGCAGCTCCTACCAGAGAGCATGAAGGAGGAAATAGGTAAAGGACAGAAAGTCACATCTCCCAAAGGAGTTAACTGGTTAATTATGTAGTTAACTATGGCCACAATAATGCTGTAAACACACAGCCATGAAATCTTAGTGGCATGAAACAATAAGAATTAATTTAGCTCAGGAGTCTATGCTTAATTGACATTCAACTGATCTAAGCTGGGCTTATCTGGGTAGCTCAGCTTCAGGTTATAGGGCTGGCTAGGCTTGGCTCCTCTCTGAGGAAGGGCTCAGGTCTGATGCATTTATATTCTTTCTGGGGCTCAGGCTGAGGTAGCAGTTCCTATACTAGGAAGGTTTACTTTTGCTACGGCAGAGACATAGACAGCAGAACAACTGCACATCTGTTAATATCCCATAGGCTAAAGCAAGGAAATTGCTGAGCCCAGAGTGAAGGGGTAGGAAAATGTACACTGCTAACAATTGAGGGGCATAACAAAGACTGGGGCTGCATGATCCTGTTACTGGGAAGACAGACAAGAATGGGAGCAATAATTCAGTTCTCTGCTAGCCCTGGAGCGGGTTCCCTAAAACTGCTCTTTTCAAGCTTATCAATGGGGATCCAAATTAATAAATTCCAAAATCACCAGAATGTTTTTAATAGAAATTGCTAAGTTTGTCAGGAAGAACTTGAAGTCCAGATAAGATAGTGTAGACCAGTTTCTTCCTGGTCCTCTCTGTTAAACATAACTAGAAACTCTGAAAATAATACAAGAGACAATCTAAAGGAGAACTCCAGAAGCTGGTTAAAAGAAGGAGAAAAAGGTTGTGACCCTAGGACTGGAGGAACAATACAGTCACAGGGTCTCTTGTATAACTCCAGCCAACAGAAGAAGGGCACAAACACCTAGCGTATCCCAACCCCAAACCTAGCAACAGAAGGGAACTCAGGTTGTTCCCTCTGATAGCACAAGAACCCTGACAACATCTGCATGGGAAGTGATCAGGAGTCTACCAATGAATAAGTGTCCAGGAAAACTGCTCTTATTCCTTGCTTGGCCTGAGATTCTCTTCTCCCACCAAGGTATACCAAGATGGGTGGGCAAAACCAGCAAGCAGAACCTAGTCACGCAAGTGGCCCAAACTGGGATGCCTTTTTTATCCCTTGGGATCTCAAGGCCTAAGACTCCCTTCCCCAAGTGGGATGTACTGGCTATGATTGGAAAGCCCGTGCCCTGACTAGAGACATCGGGCAAGCAGGCAGACTGGCAAGAGGACCTAGCCACAAGGGTCTAACTCAAGAACCCTCATTGTCCCAGGTAAAGCAAGAAGGCCAAAATAATACTGTAAATGCTTTGAAATTTAAACTTCCATTAAAACCACAAAAGGAGGCTAAATACCCACATGATAAACCTAAACAGGGTGCCTGCTAAAAAAATGATTTAAATAGGACTCAAGAATCTCCTAACATAATACACAAAATATCCAGGGTACAACCTGCCTCACCAAGAACCAAGAAAATCACAACTTCAATGAGAAAGAAAGTCAATTTATAGCAACACCATGAAGAACCAGATGTTAGGCTTATCTGACAAGGATTAAATGCAGCCATCCTAAAAAAAACTTCAGTAATCAATTATAAATTCTCTTGAAATGAATGGAAAAATAGAACATCACAGCACAGGCACAGACAGTGTAAAAAAAAATTTAAAAAAAAGAAATTATACAGCTGAAAAATGCAAAAACACAGAAAAAACTCCCTGGATGGGCTCATTAGCAGAGTGGAGAATGCAGAGAGGAGTTGAACTGAAAGAAATTGCAATAGAATTCACACCATCTGAACATATGACAAAAAGCAGATTGAAAAAATATGGAATAGAACCTCAGGTACTTATGGGACAATAACAAAATATGCTGCATTTCCATCATTGGATCTCATAAGGAGAAGAGAAAGAGAATGAAAATATTTGAAGAAATACTTGCTGAAAATATCCCATGTTTGATGATAGACACAAACCTACAAGAAGCTAAGCATGCTTCAAAAAGAATAAATCCAAAGATATCAAATGCTAAGACACATCATAATTAAACTTTTGAAAGCTAAAGATGAGAAAATATTGAAAGCACCCAGACAGAAATAATTCATTAATTACAGGAAAAAAACAAACAAACAATTCAAATGACAGCAGATTTCTCATTGGAAACCATGGAGTCACAAAAAAGTAGCACAACATTTTCAAGTGATGAAAGAAGTGTCAACCATGAATTCTATATCCAGCAAAATTATCCTTTGGGAATGAAGGAGAAATAAAGGCATTCTCAGGAAAAGGCAAAGAAAGGCTTTGACACTGGTAGATATACCCTAAAGTCTGGCTTATTCAAACAAAGAAGGAAATGATTTAAAGAAAGAATTTAGAACAAGAAACAATTCTTAAAAAGTAGAAATATGGGTACATACAAGACTTCACAAGTTTTATATAGTATATTTGATGTTAGAAACAAAAATTAAACAACCTAAGTGTCCAACAGATGAATGGTGTAGCAGTTTGATGTGGTTTATGAATTCCCAAAATAGATATTGGATTATGTTTGTAAACTGGTCTGTTCCTCTGGGCATATTTTATTGTATCAGATTCAGGGATTTCATTCTTACTTGGTTAAATGATAATTAAGGCTTTGACTGTGCCACATCAGTACGACATTGAGTCCCCACCCCCTTGGTAAGCAGGTACTCACAGAGAAAATGAAAAGGCAGAGGATTTAGTTTTTAATGCTGGAAGTAAGTAAACACACAGAGAAGCACATATGTGAGGAAGGAGAGAAGACTTCATGAAACACGACAGAGGCCCTGAGAAGAGGTGGGCCATTAGCCTGATAGTCTACAGCTGGCCTTGTGGAAAGAGCAGAGAAGCTGAGCCTGGAGAGAAATGAGCCCTAGGAGAGAGATGAGACTTATCCCAGCCTACAGCTGATATTAGAAGAAGCTGAGACCACCAAGCCTTAAGAGGAAGAGGAACCCTGAACCCTTGAAGACATCGGCAGACATCTTGATCCAACAAGTCGCAAAAGATTTTGGTGAGGGAAGTAACTTAGGCTTTATGGCCTGGTAGCTGAAGCATTACCCCAATAAATACCCTTTATAAAAGCCAACCGATTTCTGGTATTTTACGTCAGCACCCCTTTGGCTAACGAATACAACTGGATAAAGAAAATGTGGTTAAAAAAGTAACTTTCTGCCATATAAAGGAAAGAAATTTTGATACATGTGACAACATGGATGAACCTTGATTACATCACGTGGAGTGAAATAAACCAGATGCAGAAGAACAAATATTATATGATCTCACTGTTAGGAAATAATTATAACAATCAAATTCATAGAGTCAGAAACTTGAATATAGGCTACCAGGAGCTGAGGTGGTAGTAAGGAGTGGGGAGTTCATGCGTATTTGCTATAGAGCTTCCATTTGGGGTGATGGAAAATCTTGGTAAATCACAACATTGTGAACGTTAACACCACTGATTATATATGTGACAGTGGTTAAAGGGGGGCATTTGAGGTTCTATACATGTTACAAGAACCAAATTTTATAAAAAATGGTAACTCCGTACAACAGAAACAATGAATCTTTATGTAAACAACCATCGATGGACTACAGTTAATAGTATAATTATAATATAAATTTATCAAATGTAACAAAAGTAACATATGAATGAAAGGTGATAATAGGGAAAACTTAGTCTGTGAAAGGGGTTATAGGGAAACTGTGCTTTCTGCATGTTTCTATAAACACACGACTTGTATAAGGAAAAGTAAAAGAATAGGAAAAATTACACAACCATCTTATATTCAACATAAATGATATTTAAAAGCAGGAAAGGTACAAGGACGTAAATGGAAGGGAGGTTTTCTCACTTCACTGGAACAAATAATTATTGATAGAAGTAAACTGTTATAAGTGTCAAATGTATACTGTAATACCCAGTGTAGCCACTAAAAAAAAAAAAAAAAAAAAAAAAACTATACAAAGAGATATTCTTTAAAAATGTCCAAGGACCCTGTATTAGTCAGGATTCTCCAGGGAAACAGAGCAGAAAGGATATATATAATGTAAATAGTAAAGATTTATTTTAGAAATTGGCTCCTCTGACTATAGGGATGGTTAAGTCCAAATTCCATATGGCAGGCTGCAAGCTGCAAACTTTGATGAAGGTTTTCAATGAGTTCCCCCAGGAGAAGGTGGCTGGCTGAAGTCGAAATGGAAATTCTTCATTCTGACTGCTAAAAAATTAGTTCTCCCATTAAGGCCTTCAAATT
>JAKSZT010030253.1:225660-236297 GCA_026826555.1 Tolypeutes matacus | reverse complement strand
ACAAGTAAAGAGATAGAATCACTCATCAAAAACCTCCCAAATAAGAAAATCCCAGGACCAGACAGATTCACAGGTGAATTTTACCAAACATTCCAGAAAGAACTAACACAAATACTGTTTGAAATCTTCCAAAAAATAGAAGAAAAAGGGAGCATTGCCTAACTCATTCTGTGATGCCAATGTTATGCTAATACCAAAGCCAAAGACAACACAAGAAATTAAATTTACAGACCAATCTCTCTAATAAACCTAAATGCTAAAATCCTCAACAAAATACTTATTAATCGTATTTAACAATACATCAAATGAATTATACTCCATGACCAAGTGGGTTTCATCCAGCGTATGTAGGATGGTTCAACATAAGAAAATCAAGCAATGTAGAACACCACATAAAGAGATTGATTGAAAGAAAAAAAATCATATGATCATCTCTATAGATGCACAAAAACATTTGACAAAATGCAGCACCCTTTCCTGATAAAAACTCTGTAAAACATAAGAATAAAAGGAAACTCTCTGAACATGATAAAGGATATATATGCAAAAACCACAGCTAACATCATATACAATAGTAAAATCCTAAAATCTTTCTCTCTAAGATTGGTAACAAGACAAGGATGCCCACTATCACTGCTCCTATTTAACATAGTGTTAGAAGTACTTGCTTGAACACTAAGGCAAGAAAAAGAAATAAAAGGCATCCAAATTGGAAAGGAAGAATTAAAAAAGTCACTGTTTGCAGACAACATGATCCTATACATAAAGAGCCTTGAGAACTCTACAATAAAGCTTCTAGAACTTATGAGTTCAGTAAAGTCGCTGTTATAAGATCAATGTGCAAAAACCAGTGGCATTTCTGTACACCAATAATGAACAATCTGAGGAGGAAATTTAAAAAAATACCACTTACATAGTAACTAAAAAAATCAAATACCTAAGGATAAATTTAACTAATGGTGTAAATGACTTATACACAGAAAACTACCCAATACTGTTAAAGGAAATCAAAGAAGACTTAAATAAATGGAAGAATATTCCCTTTTCATCGATAGGAAGACTAAATATCATTAAGATGTCTGTCCTATGCAAACTAATATACAGATATAATGCAAACCCAATAAAAATCAACACAGCATTTTTTTTATTGAATTGGAAAAACTACTATGAAATTTATTTGGAAGGACAAGAGGCCCCAAATAGCCAAAAACATATTGAAAAAGAAAAATGAATTTGGAGGAATAACACAACCTGATTTTAAAATATGCTACAAAGCTACAGTGGTCAAAATTGCATGGTATTGGCACAAGGATAGACAAACTGACCAATGGAACTGTATTGAGAATTCTGATATAGATCATCACCTATACAGTCATCTGATATTTGACAAGGCCACTAAGCCTTCTCAACTGGGATAGAATTGCCTCTTCAACAAATGGTGCTTGGAGAACTGGATATCCATATTTAAAAAAATGAAAGAGGAACACCATCTCACACTTTATATAAAAATCAACTCAAGATGGATCAAAGATCTAAATATAAAAGCTAAGATCATAAACACCTTGGAAGATAATGTAGATAACTATCTACAGGACCTTGTAATAGGAAACGGTTTCATGAACTTAACACCCAAACCACAAACAGCAAACATAAAAAATAGATGAATGGGACCTCCTCAAAATTAAAACCTTTTTCATTCAAAGGAGTTTGTCAAGTGAAAAGACAGCCTGCGCAATTGGAAAAAACATTTGGTAACCATATTTCTGATAGGTGCCTAATATCGTGCATATATAAAGAAATCCTATATATCAGAAATAAAAAGACACACAACTCATTTAAAAAATGAGCAAGTGATTTGAACAGACTCCTCTCAAAAGAAGAAATACAAATGGCTAAAAAGCACATGAAAAGATTTTCAACATCACTTGTTATTAGAGAAATGCAAACCAAAACTACAATGAGATACTTTCTTACAACCATTAGACTGGTGGACCTTAAGAAAACAGAGGACTACAAGTATTGGAGAAGATGTTGAGGAATAGGGACCCTCATCCACTGCTGGTGGGAATGTAGAATGGTCCAGCCATTTTGGAGGACATTCTTGCAGTTCCTCAAAAAAACTAACTATAGTTTTGCCATAGGACCCATCAATTCCACTACTGGGTATATACACAGAAGAATTGAAAGCAAGGACATGAACAGACATACCCGCACCAATTGCCAAAAATTGTAATCAACCCAAATGCCCATCAAAATGTGGTCTATACATACAATGGAATATTACTCAGCTGTAAGAAGGAATATGGTACTAACACATGAGATTACATGGATGAATCCTGAGGACCTTATGTTGAGCGAAGTAATCCAGGCATTGAAGGACAAATCTCTGATGTGAAATAAGTAATTCTAGCCAACTCAGAGAGCTATTTCCTGGAAGATAGGTTTTCAAGAAATAGAAAGGGAAAATAAAGTTGTGTGCCAATACCTATGTGAGTGAAAACTATGATAAGGTAGAAGTGAGTAGTTGGGCAGTGAAGGGATATGACAGGGTTTAGGGATACTGTTGGGTTGTGTGATGCAAGCTTGATGGGGCTAGGCTGGGAAGGATGGGTTGGATGGTCCATCCAAATTGGACGAGGGTTGGGGGAGGGAGCAGGTGAACACTGGGGATTGGTGTGTACCTGGGTTAAACTATAACGATGAGAAAGCCCTTTTGGCAATATGAAAAGGAAGGGTAACTGGTTTAAGATATTTCATGGGGGTACATTAGGGACACGGCACACCTGGGGAAGTCTTTGAGAGAATGTGCAAGTGAATATTTTGTCATGGTGTGCTGTATCAGTGGGAGGAGACCCACATAATGAGCAGGTAGGAGTTGGACTCCCATGCTGGGGAGGTCCAATATGTTCTCAGAGGAGAGAGTGTCTCTTGAGAGCATTGGTAGCTCCCAATAGGGGAGTACAGACTAGTGTGTCAAGCCTTCAGCATTGTAGCAAATATCTATGAACTCTGTCCTTCAAGGAGTGAAGCATGGTGGTCGCCATGCGCTGTGGACCCCAAGGGGAAGGGGAGGAAGGAATAGAATAAATGGACGTGGTGATATTTAGGGGGCAATGGAAGTGTTCTGCATGATCTTGCAATAATGGATAGAGGTCATATGTTAAATTTCATCAACAATTTATAAAATGTGTGGTCTAAAATGTAAAACATAATGTAAACCATTGACCATGGTTAGTAGCTCTGTTTTAATATGTGTACATCGGTTGTAACAAATGTGCAATCCACATGTAAAATGGTTATTAATAGGGAAGGGGGAAAAGGGGGAAGATGTTGGGTATATTGGAGTCACCTGTATTCTGTATGTAACTTTACTGTGACATAAAACCTCTCTGAAGACAAAAAAGAAAAAAAAGTAAGATACTGTGGAAGAAATGAAAAAAAATGCCACTGTACATACAAGAAAACAGATATTACAGTGCTGAAAGGGAAAACGTCAAAAAATTTTATAAAAATATTTTTCATTTTTTAAATGCCCCATATTTTTTTACTTTACTTTAGCTTTAGTTTTTACAAAATAATTAGGTATTTTTTATTTCTTATGTTTAAACCTATCTTTATTATAGCATTTTCCTATTAATTGAATTTGTCTACATTCTTAGCTTCATTTTTGAAGAAGTTTTAGAACACATAAGGATTACAACCATGGTGGGGATGATCAATGGTATGGGTCAGTGATGAGGGATACTTGGGAGGAAGTTCACCTTGCCATACATATAAAGTATATAATATGTTCAAATGTTCATGGAGCATTGCCACATTGGGTAGAGATTCACACAATAGTCGAAGGATTGTTGAATCCCCATCCTGGGAAGCTCTGCCACATTCTCTAATGGAATAACAACAATCCCCCAAGTACAGGGGCAATGACTAGTGAAGATAGGTGATCCATTGTTGGGCCTTTGATATTGACAACCATGCTTATGAACCTTTTGCTTTTGAATTTGCAACTTGACCTAGTGTTGTAGGGGGTCAAAGAGTTACCTCCTAAGAGCCTCCTTGTTGCTCAAATGTGGCCTCTCTCTATGCCAACCTCAGCATATAAATTCATTACCTTCCCCCAGCATTGGACATTACTTGCAGGGATGAGCTTCCCTGGAACAGAGGGATTACTACCAAGCACCAGCTGGTGATACACCTGGAAAAAGACCTTGAATAAAAGGGGGTAAAGGTAAAGTCAAATGAGTTTATATGGCTAAGAGACTTCAAAGTGAGTCGGGAGGTCATCAGAGAGGTAATGCTTATGCACATCCCAGCAGGATCTCATAGAAGGCCAAAGTGGACACTACCCCAAACTGTGGGGCTCCTAAGGGCTCTTGAGACACCAGGTCCTTCAGTCATGGTGGATAGCTCTGGAGTTTGGTGTCTTGCTAGTGTCTTACTTTGGAGATTGTGCTCCCAAGTGTGACAGAGTTGGACTCAGATGTTACTCCTCTACACATGCCTCTTCTGTCCTTTTTGTTTGTACCTATATTTGGTGCTGGAGTTTGTAAGTATACATCCAGGAGGCTTGAATCTCTGGCCTGTCAATGTGCCAACTGGGTCTTGAGACTAGGTGGAATTGCAGTCCCTCCTCTCCAGTTCATTGGACTGACCCAGGACAGCTAATGGGGAGATAGGGATGGACAATAATCACACCAAGGAACTGAAAGCGTCTACAACTGCAAGCAAGAGAGTCCCATCCATCAGACATGGGATGGATGGCCCCTCTCAATTAAAGGTAGAGTGGACATCACCATCCCAGAATCCTCAGGATTGGTGAATAAAATATTTCCTAGACTTACTGGTGTTCTACTATAGACTTATTGTGTTTCTAGCAATGGAAGAAATTATATCATTCATGTTGAGACAGTGGCCACTGGAGGTGCTGAAGTCAGGGCGAGGTAAAATGAGGTGTAATTTGGGACATTTTCAGGACTTGGAATTGACCTGGATGACATTGTGGTGACAGATACAGGCCATTATATATCCTACCATAGTCTACAGAATTGAGTGGGAGAGAGTGTAAGCTACAATGTAAACTATAGTCCATGCTCATTGGCAATGCTCCAAAATGTATTCATCAATTGCAATGAATGGAACATACTAATGAAACAAGTTGTTAATGTGGGGGAAAGTGGGAGGTCTGAGGATTGGGGCATTTGAGAATCCATTATATTTTTTTTATGTAACAATTTATGTAATCTAAGTATCTTTTAAAATAAATAAAAAATGTATTTAAAAAAATTCCGTTTACAATAGCAACCAAAAGAAACAAATATAACCAAGGATGTAAAAGACTTTTATAAAGAAAACTACATAACATTGCTAAAAGAAATCAAAGAAGACTTAAATAAATGGAAGCATATTCCATGTTCATTGAAAGACCGAATATGGTGACGATGTCAATAATACCTAAAGGAATTTATAGATTCAATGCAATCCTATTAAAAAATTCCAACATCCTTCTTTGCAGAAATGGAAAATTTACAGGGAGGTGTAATGGGCCCAAAATAGCTAAAGCAAACTTGAAAAGACAAGAATGAAAGACTCAGTTGTCTCAGTCTTAAAACTTTTTACCAAGCTACAGTGCTGAAACAATATGGTACTGGCAAAAGGACAGATAGTTAGTCCAATGGAATTTAATTGAGAGCTTAGCAAACAATCTTCACTTTTATGGCCAACTCATTTTTGACAGGGTGGCAACAACGACTCTATTGAAAAAAAAAATAGTCTCTTCAACAAATGGTCCTGAGAAAACTGGAACTTCATTAGCCAAAAAATGAGGGAGGTACTCCAACACATACCATTTACAAAAAATCTACTCAAAATGTCAGTGTGTGGGGGGATATGTTGGAAAGAGTGCACCTGGGGCATGATTCTGGGGAATATAAATGTGTTTATCTTGCCATAGTGTGTTATCTCAGTGGGTGATGACCCACACAATAATCAAGAAAATATTAAACTGACATCCTGGGGAGTCCTGCTACATCCCCAAATAAAGGGGCAAGAATCTCTTGCATACATAGGCAGTGCCTAATAAAAGAAAACAGATCAGTATGTCATACCATCAATATTAATGCATGGAACTATGAATCTTATTCTTGATAAATTGAATCTTACTGGTTATCATAAGTTCCAAGGGGAGGAGTAGGGAAGAATAAGTGGACATAGGAAATTTTTAGGGTATTGGAATTGTTCTGCCTGATTTTGTAATGAAGAAAACAGGTTATTATGCATTTTGTCATAGGCTACAAAATGGTACAGTGCAAAGTGTAAAACATAATGTAAACCACTGATCATGGTTAGTAGAAATGCTTCAATATTTGTTTATAATATTTGTTAGGAGGTACCAGAGATTGATCCCAGGACCTTGTAAATGGGAAGCAGTCATTCAACTGCTAAGCTACACCCACTCCCCTGCCATATATTTTTATGAGATTTTACTGAAGCTTCTTTGAAAAAAAGGGGAAAAAATAAGATACTGGGGAACATACAGAAAAAATTGTAAATGCACACAATCTTATGGTGATGAAAGGTACAACATAAAATAAAATTTTGGCTTTGTTTTTTTTTTTTTTGATATATTTTTTATTTGTTTAAAGAAAAGGTATTTAGATTACATAAATGTTACATAAAAATATAGGGGTTTCCCATATGCCCCACTTACTACACCTCCCATATTTTCCCACATTAACAACATTTTCATTAGTGTGGTATATTCATTACAATTGATGAAAACATTTTAGAGCATTGCCACTAAGCATGGATTATAGCTTACATTGTAGCTTACCCTCTCTCCCGCACAATTTTGTAGGTTATGGCAAGATATGTAATGGCCCGTATCTGTCATTGTAATGTCAAATTTCCAATTCCCCAAATTTCCCACATATTTCACCTGTATTTTCCTCTCCCTGTCCTCAGAACCTCCAGTGGCCACTGTCTCCACATGAATGACATAGTTTTTTCTATTGCTAGAATCACAACAATTCCACAGCAAAACAACTAGTCCGTAGTTCATTCCCCAATCCTGAGGATTCTGGGATGGTGTTGCCCACTCCACCTCTAATTTAGAGGAGGCTTTGATCCCATGGAGCAGGTGGATGAGACTCTCTTGCTTGCAGTTGTAGACTCTGTCAGTTCCTTGGGATGGTCGTTGTCCGTCATCACCTCCTTGTTAGTTGTCCTGGGTGGGTCCAATGAACTGGAGAGTAGGTATTGCAACTCCGTTGAATTTCAGGGCCTAGCTGGCACATGGACAGTCCAGAGATTAAAGTCTCTTGGACATACACCTACAAACCTCAGCTTTGTTTTTGGAGAGGTTTTAGATTATAGAAGTGTTAAAATTATGGTTGGGAGAATCCCTGTTGCAGGGTGTCATTGGTGTGGAAAGATGTACTCAAGGAATCTATATTAGATTCCTTTCCTGGGAAGTCACTCTACATTCTTTAATAGAGCAGAAAGAATTTCTAGAGTACATAGGCAGTGCCTAGCAAAAGTGGACAGACCAATTTGTTAAACCCTTGATATTAATGCTTGTACTTACGAAACTTATTTTTGTAAAATTGGAACTTATTCTAGTATTATATGTTGACTAAGAGTTACCTACTGAACATGTCCTTGTTCCACAAATGTGGCCTCTCTCTAAGCCAAACTCAGTATATAAGCTCACTGCCTTCCACCCAGCATGGGACATGACCTCTAGGGATGGACCTCTCTGGCACAGAGGGGTTATTACCAAGTGCCATCTACTGAAACATTTGGAAAAGAACCTTGACCAAAAGGAGAAACTACTAAATAATAATGAGTTTTTATAGCTAAAAGATTTCTAAGTAAATTGGGAGGTCATTCTAGAGGTTACATTTGTGCTCAATTCAGAAGGATCTCAATGACTAATGCAGTAAACTGTGCCTTAAGCAGAGGTGCTCCTTAGTGCTTTAGAGACATCTGGACACTATTGGCAGGGCAGACGTTCTCAGGAACTTGGCACCTTCTCAGTGGGACTTATCTTTTAATATATGTTAACATATCTCTCAATGTAAGAGAGTTAGATGCATTTATAATTTTCATACATATAGTTCTTCTACCCCCTGTATTTGAATTTAAGGTTAGCACTATACTGGTGGCAGTTTGATACAGTTATGAATTCCAAAAATAAATATGGATTATGCTTGTAAACTGGTCTGTTCCTCTGGGTATGATTAAGTTTTGATTGGGGCTTTGATTGGGCCATGTCAGTAGGACGTTCATTCCCCATTCCTTGGTGGGTGGGGACACAAGAGATAAAACTACATGGCAGAACAGAAGACTTAGTTGGAGTTTTGAGTTGGGGTTCTTATGCTGAGTTTGGATATGGAATTTTAAAGCTAGAACCCTGGGAAGTAAGCACACAGAGGAGCTTGGTCATGAGGAAGGAAAGAAAGCCCCAGGAAAGAGACAAGCCATTTGCCTGATAGACTACAGTTGGCCATGTGGAGATAGCAGAGTAGCTGAGCCCAGAGACAAGCAAGCACTGGGAAGAGAGGAACCCAGGAAGCCTGAACTCTCACAGACATCGGCAGACATCTTGCTCTAACACAATGGCAATAAACCTTGGTGAGGGAAGCAAGTTGTGCTTTGTGGCCTGGTAAATGTAAGCTTCTACCCCAAATAAATACCCTTTATAAAGACCAACAGATTTCTGGTATTTTGCATCAGCACTCCTTTGGCTGACTAATACAGAATTTGGAATCATAAATGGGGTAATGCTTTTGCAATTACCAAAATGCTGAAATGGTTTTATAAATGGGTAAGGGGGTGTTTTCTGGAGGAATTATGAAATGCTTGATGGAAAAGGTCTAGGTCACTTTGAAGAGACTGTTGTTAGTAATGTGGATGCTGAAGAGATTTTTATGATGCCTTAGAAGTAAATGATTAAATGATTATTGGAAACTGGAGGAAAGGTGATCCATGTTTTAAACTTGCAGAGAACTTAGCAAGATTAACTCCTGGTGTTTTATTGAAGGCAGGATTTGAAAATGGTGAACTTGAGTATTTAGCTGAAGAACTTTCCAAGCTAACAAACTTGGAGAATTCAGCTTGGCTTCTCCTTGTTGCTTATAGCAAAATGCTAGATGAGCAGGATAAGCTCAGGAGTGAATTATTGGGCACAAAGAAAAGAGAAACTTATTCTGAAAATTCAAGCCTCTGGAAATCAAGCTCCTAGACAAAAGTGTCCCACTTGAAGACTTAACTAAACTTGGAACCTGTAAATCAAGATTGAAGTTGCAATTATCTTGGAAAGACTTGTAGAAAGTCTTACTGTCTGATGACTTTGACCCCTGCTTCTTGCATGTTAAACCAATAAGGTTTTTGAGAGTGCTGTATGAACAAAATCACTGTCAGCTTAGACAAAAAGGGGCATAGAAAGGAGAGATTGAAGGAGAATCAGCTTTAAGAAGAAAACCATGCAAGCTGAGATCTGTAATTAATATCGCCTTGGGCCATGTGTATAGAAAGGGTGAGTTTGATGTGAATATTCTCACTGTCCTGATTTTGTGATAATTAGGGTAGGCTAAACATTCACTATATTAGAAACCATGCATGTGTCCCCAGACCTAGTTTTTCTCCCTAGGTCTGGTTTTTAGAATGCTGGTGATAAACTAGGCCTGATTTATTATATGACCACCCTGTATAGGAAAATACTATAACTTTGGGTATCTTTGGTCAACCTTAAGATATATACAGGGGGACAGATGTGGCTTGGGTGGTTAGGCTTCCATCTTCCATATGGAGGGACCTGGGTTTGCCCTGTGTGAGGGTGCACCAACAGGCCCAGTCCAGGGGGTGAGCCTCCAGGCCTGGCAAGTAGGTGAGCAATTAGGCCCCATCCATGTGTGCGCTGCCGGCCCTGTGAACGGGTGAGCTGCCAGGCCTTGTCCGCAGGTGAGCAACCAAGCCCTATGAGTGGGTGAGGCGTCAGGCCTCATTCATGGGTGAGCCACCAGGTCCTGAGAGCTGGTGCACCGCCAGGCCCTGCGAGTGTATGAGACGTCAAGTCCTGTCTGTGGGTGAGCCACCAGGCCCTGTGTACTGGTGTACCACCAGGCACTGAAAATGGGTGAGCCACCAGGCCCTGTGTGCAGGTGTCCTGCCAGGCTCCACAAGCCATGCAGCAAGATGATGATGTAACAGGAGAGTGACACAAGGGAGAACAAAGAAGAGATGCACTGAAAAACTGGGAACTGAGGTGGTGCAGGCAGTAGGCTGCCTCTCTCCCACATTGGAGTTTCTGAGGATCGAATCCCGGTGAAGACAGGAGAAGAAGAATGAGGAGAGAGGGCAGGGACTGGACATAGAGAGTTACCCAGTGAATGAACACAGAAACAGCAAAAATGGGGCAGGGGGAGTATAAAATGGATAAAATTAAATAAAATAAATAAATCCTAAAAAAATGTATGTAAGGGAAGAAGATTCAGACTATAGTTAGTAGTAATACTTTGACAATGCTCTTTCATGATTTGTAAACAAATGTTCCACAATAGTGCAGGATGTTTGTGTGTGTGGGGGGGTGATGTGTGGGAGCCCTGTATGATGTTATGCATGTTTGTTTTGTAAGATCA
>JAKSZT010030253.1:215350-225560 GCA_026826555.1 Tolypeutes matacus | reverse complement strand
TTAAAATATACTACAAAGCTACAGTGGTCAAAATTGCATGGTATTGGCACAAGGATAGACAAATTGACCAATGGAACTGTATTGAGAATTATGATATAGATCCTCACATATACAGTCATCTGATATTTGACAAGGCCACTAAGCCTTCTCAACTGGGATAGAATTGCCTCTTCAACAAATGGTGCTTGGAGAACTGGATATCCATATAAAAAAAAATGATAGAGGAACACTATCTCACACTTTATATAAAAATCAACTCAATATGGATCGGAGATCTAACTATAAAAGCTAAGATCATAAACACCTTGGAAGATAATGTAGAGAAGTATCTACACGACCTTGTAATAGGAAATGGTTTCATGAACTTAACACCCAAACCATGAACAGCAAAAGAAAAAATATATGAATGGGAGCCCCTCAAAATTAAAACCTTTTGCACTCAAAGGAGTTTGTCAAGTGAAAAGACAGCCTACGCAATTGGAAAAAACATTTGGTAACCATATTTCTGATAGGTGCCTAATATCGTGCATATATAAAGAAATCCTATATATCAGAAATAAAAAGATACACAACCCTTTTTAAAAAATGAGCAAGTGATTTGAACAGACCCCTCTCCAAATAAGAAATACAAATAGCTAAAAAGTACATGAAAAGATTTTCAACATCACTAGCTATTAGAGAAATGCAAACCAAAACTACAATGAGATACCTTCTTACAACCGTTAGATTGGTTGCCCTTAAAAAATCAGAGGACTACAAGTGTTGGAGAAGATGTTGAGGAATAGGGACCCTCATCCACTGCTGGTGGGAACGTAGAATGCTCCAGCCATTTTGGAGGACATTCTTGCAGTTTCTCAAAAAACTAACTATAGATCTGTCATAGGACCCATCAATTCCACTACTGGGTATATACCCAGAAGAACTGAAAGCAAGGACATGAACAGATATATCCACACCAATGTTCAAAATGGCATTATTCACAATTGCCAAAAGTTGGAATCAACCCAAATGCCCATCAACAGATGAATGAAAAAACAAAACATGGTATATACATACAATGGAATGTTACTCAGCTGTAAGAAGGAATATGGTACTAACACACGAGATAACATGCATGAATCCTGAGGACCTTAGGTTGAGTGAAGCAAGCCAGGCATTGAAGGACAAATCTCTGATGTGAAATAAGGAAATCTAGCCAACTCAGAGAGCTATTTCCTGGAAGATAGGTTTTCAAGAAATAGAAAGGGAAAATAAAGTTGTGAGCCAATACCTATGTGGGTGAAAACTATGATAAGGTAGAAGTGAATAGTTGGGCACTGAAGGGATATGACAGGGTTTAGGGATACTGTTGGATTGGGTGATGCAAGCTTGATGGGGCTAGGCTGGGAAGGATGGGTTGGATGGTCCATCAAAATTGGGTGAGGGTTGGGGGAGGGAGCAGGTGAACACTGGGGATTGGTGTGTACCTGGGTTAAACTATAATGATGAGAAAGCCCTTTTGGCAATATGACAAGGAAGGGTTACTGGTTTAGGATGTTTGATGGGGGTACATTAGGGACATGGCACACTTGGGAAAGTCTTTGAAAGAATGTGCAAGTGAACATTTTGTCATGGTGTGCTGTATCAGTGGGAGGAGACCCACATAATGAGGAGGAAGGAGTTGGACTCCCATGCTGGGGAAGCACAAAATGTTCTCAAACAGAGGAGAGAGTGTCTGTTGAGAGCATTGGTAGCTCCCAATAGGGGAGTACAGACTAGTGTGTCAAGCCCTCAGCATTGTAGCATATATCTATGAACTTTGTCCTTTAAGGAGTGAAGTGTGGTGGTTGCCGTGTACCCCAAGGGGAAGGGGAGAAAGGAATAGAATAAATGGAAGTGGTGATATTTAAGGGGCTATGAAAGTGTTCTGCATGATCTTGCAATAATGGATAGAGGTCATGTTAAATTTCATCAACAATTTATAAAAGTTTGTGGTCTAAAATGTAAAACATAATGTAAACATTTGACCATGATTAGTAGCACGGTTTTGATACGTATACATCGGTTGTAACAAATGTGCAATCCACATGTAAAATGGTTATCAATAGGGAAGGGGGAAAAGGAGGAAGATGTTGGGTATATGGGAGTCCCCTATATTCTCTATGTAACTTCACTGTGGCCTAAAACCTCTCTGAAGACAAAAAAAAAAAAAAAAAAAAAAAAGAAAGATACTATGGAAGAAATGGAAAAAATGCCACTGTACAGGAAAAGAGATATTACAGTGATGAAAGGGAAAATGTCAAAAAAAATTTTTTTATATTTTTCATTTTTTAAATACCGCATATTTTTTTTAATTTACTTTAGTTTTAGTTTTTACAAAATTATTAAGTATTTTTTATTTCTTGTGTTTAAACCTATCTTTATTAAAACATTTTCCTATTTATTGAATTTGGCTACATTCTTAGCTTCATTTTTGAAGAAGTTTTAGAACACAGAAGGATTGCAACTATGGCGAGGATTATCAATAGTGTGGTGTGCCAGTGATGAGGGATACTTGGGAGGAAGTTCACCTTGCCATACATATAAAGTATATAAATATATTCATGGAACATTGCCACATTGGGTAGAGATTCACACAAGAGCCGAAGGATTGTTGAATCCCCATCCTGGGAAGCTCTGCCACATTCTCTAATGGAACAGCAACCATCCCCCAAGTACAGGGGCAATGACGAGTGAAGAAAGGTGATCCATTGTTGGGCCTTTGATATTGACAGCCATGCTTATGAAGCTTTTGCTTTTGAATTTGCAACTTGGCCTAGTGTTGTAGGGTGCCAAAGAGTTACCTCCTGAGAGGCTCCTTGTTGCTCAAATGTGGACTCTCTCTATGCCAGCCTTAGCATATAAATGCATTACCTTCCCCCAGCATTGGACATGACTCGCAGGGATGAGCTTCCCTGGCACAGAGGGATTACTACCAAGAACCAGCTGATGATACAATTGAAAAAAGACCTTGAATAAAAGGGGGTAAAGTCAAATGAGTTTATATGGCTAAGAGACTTCAAAGTGAGTCGGGAGGTCATCAGAGAGGTAACGCTTATGCACATCCCAACAGGGTCTCATAGAAGGCCGAAGTGGACACTACCCCAAACTGTGGGGCTCCTAAGGGCTCTTGAGACACCCAGGTCCTTCAGTCATTGTGGATAGCTCTGGAGTTTGGTGTCTTGCTAGTGGGCGCTAGTTTGGAGATTGTGCTCCCAAGTGTGACAGAGTTGGACTCAGATGTTACTCCTCTACACATGCCTTTTGTGTCCTTTTTGTTTGTACCTATATTTGGTGCTGGAGTTTGTAGGTATACATCCAGGAGACTTGAATCTCTGGGCTGTCAATGTGCCAACTGGGCCCTGGGACTCAGTGGAATTGCAGCACCTCCTCTCCAGTTCATTGGACTAACCCAGGACAGCTAATGGGGAGATAAGGATGGACAATCATCACACCAAGGAACTGAAAGCGTCTACAACTGCAAGCAAGAGATTCCCATCCATCAGACATATGGGATTGAAGGCCCCTCTCAATTAAAGGTAGAGTGGACATCGCCATCCCAGAATCCTCAGGATTGGTGAATAAAATATTGACTAGACTTACTGGTACTCTACTATAGACTTATTGTGTTTCTAGCAGTGGAAGAAATTATATCGTTCATGTTGAGACAGTGGCCACTGGAGGTGCTGAAGTCAGGGCGAGGGAAAATGAGGTGTAATTTGGGGCATTTTCAGGACTTGGAATTGACCTGGATGACATTGTGGTGACAGATACAGGCCATTATATATCCTGCCATAGGCTACAAAATTGAGTGGAAGAGAGTGTAAACTACAATGTAAACTATAGTCCATACTCAGTGGCAATACTCCAAAATGTATTTATCAATTGCAATGAATGGAACATGCTAATGAAACAAGTTGTTAATGTGGGGGAAATTGGGAGGTCTGAGGATTGGGGCATATGAGAATCCATTATATTTTTTTATGTAACAATTTATGTAATCTAAGTATCTTTTAAAAATAAATAAATAAATATATTTTTAAAAAATTCCATTTATAATAGCAACCAAAAGAAACAAATATATATGAACAAATATAACTAAGGATGTAAAAGACTTTTACAAAGAAAACTACATAACATTGCTAAAAGAAATCAAAGAAGACTTAAATAAATGGAAGTATATTCCATGTTCATTGAAAGACTGAATATGGTGAAGATGTCAATAATACCTAAAGCAATTTATAGATTCAATGCAATCCTATTAAAAAATTCCAACATCCTTCTTTGCAGAAATGGAAAATTTACATGGAAGTGTAATGGGCCCAAAATAGCTAAAGCAATCTTGAAAAAGAAGAATGAAAGACTCAGTTGTCTCAGTCTTAAAACTTTTTACCAAGCTACAGGTTTGAAACAATATGGTACTGGCAAAAGGACAGATAGATAGTCCAGTGGAATTTAATTGAGAGCTTAGCAATCAATCTTCACTTTTATGGCCAACTCATTTTTGATAGGGTGGCAAAAACCACTCTGTTGAAAAAACAAATAGTCTCTTCAACAAATGGTCCTGAGAAAACTGGAACTTCATTAGCCAGAAAATGAAGGAGGTACTCCAACACACACCATTTACAAAAAATTCACTCAAAATGTCAGTGTGTGGAGGAATATGTTGGAAAGAGTGCACCTGGGGCATGCTTCTAGGGAATATAAATGTGCTCATCTTGTCATAGGGTGTTATCTCAGTGGGTGATGACCCACACAATAATCAAGAAAATATTAAACTGACATCCTGGGGAGTCCTGCTACATCCCCAAATAGAGAGGCAAGATCTCTTGCGTACATAGGCAGTGCCTAAAAAAAGAAAACTGATCAGTATGTCACACCATCAATATTAATGATGAATCTTATTCTTGATAAATTGAATCTTACTGGTTATCCTAAGTTCCAAGGGGAGGAGTAGGGAAGAATAAGTGGACATAGGGCATTTTTAGGGTATTGGAATTGTTCTGCCTGATTTTGTAATGAAGAAAACAGGTTTTTTTTTTTAACCTTATTTTGTACATTTAATAATTGAAAATATAAACAAACACTAAAAAGTAAACACATGAATAAATACATTTCTCAAGTGTACTGGATACATATAATTTTTTAAATCAATATGTTATACAATATATTTGGTTCATAGCAACACAATCTTATACATCTTGTCAAAGGCTATAAAATTGTACAGTGCAAAGTGTAAAACATAATATAAGCCACTGATCATGGTTAGCTTCAATATTTGTTTATATATATATATTAGGAGGTACCAGAGGTTGATCCCAGGACCTTGTAAATGGGAAGCAGTCATTCAACTGCTAAGCTACACCCACTCCCCTGCCATATATATTTGTATGAGACTTTACTAAAGCTTCTTTGAAAATAAAGGGAAAAAAATAAGATACTGGGGAACATACAGAAAAAATTGTAAATGCACACAATCTTATGTGTGATGAAAGGCACAACATAAAATACAATTTTGGTTTGTTTTTTTAATATATATTTTTTTTTATTTTTTAAAGAAAAGGTATTTAGATTACATAAATGTTACATAAAAATATAGGGGTTTCCCATATGCCCCACTTACTACACCTCCCATATTTTCCCACTTTAACTTTTTCATTAGTGTGGTACATTCATTACAATTGATGAAAACATTTTAGAGCATTGCCACTAAGCATGGATTACAGCTTACATTGTAGCTTACACTCTCTCCCACACAATTTTGTAGGTTATGGCAAGATATGTAATCACCCGTATCTGTCATTGTAATGTCATTCAGGAAAATTCCCAATTCCCCAAATTTCCCACATATTTCACCTGTATTTTCCTCTCCTTGTTCTCAGAACCTCCAGTGGCCACTGTCTCCACATGAATGACATAGTTTCTTTTATTGCTAGAATCACAACAATTCCACAGCAAAACACCAGTAAGTCTACTTTAGTCCATAGTTCATTCCCCAATCCTGAGGATTCTGGGATGGTGTTGCCCACTCCACCTCTAATTGAGAGGAGGCTTTGATCCCATGGAGCAGGTGGATGGGACTCTCTTGCTTGCAGTTGTAGACTCTGTCAGTTCCTTGGGATGGTCGTTGTCCATCATCACCT
This sequence comes from Tolypeutes matacus, assembly GCA_026826555.1. Classification (NCBI taxonomy): domain Eukaryota; kingdom Metazoa; phylum Chordata; class Mammalia; order Cingulata; family Chlamyphoridae; genus Tolypeutes; species Tolypeutes matacus. The sequence goes on along the minus strand of JAKSZT010030253.1, from coordinate 219,399 downwards.
CCTTGTTAGTTGTCCTGGGTGAGTCCAATGAACTGGAGAGTAGGTATTGCAACTCCGTTGAATTTCAGGGCCTGGCTGGCACATGGACAGTCCAGAGGTTAAAGTCTCTTGGACATACACCTACAAACCTCAGCTTTGTTTTTGGAGAGGTTTTGGATTATAGAAGTGTTAAAATTATGGTTGGGAGAATCCCTGTTGCAAGGTGTCATGGTGGGAGATGTGTGGGGAAGGATGTACTCAGGGCATGCCTCTATGGAATATGAATGTGTTCATATGGTGATGCAGTGTTATCTCAGTGGGTGGGGCCCCACACTATAACTAACAAAATATTAGATTCCTTTCCTGGGAAGTCGCTCTACATTCTTTAATAGAGCAGAAAGAATTTCTAGAGTACATAGGCAGTGCCTAGCAAAAGTGGGCAGACGAATTTGTTAAAACTTTGATATTAATGCTTGTACTTATGAAACTTATTCTTGTAAAATTGGAACTTATTCTAGTATTATATATTGACTAAGAGTTACCTACTGAACATGTCCTTGTTCCACAAATCTGGCCTCTCTCTAAGCCAAACTCAGTGTATAAGCTCACTGCCTTCCACCCAACATGGGACATGACCCCTAGGGATAGATCTCTCTGGCACAGAGGGGTTATTACCAAGTGCCATCTAGTGAATAATTTGGAAAAGGACCTTGACCAAAAGGAGAAACTACTAAATAATAATGAGTTTTTATAGCTAAATGATTTCTAAGTAAATTGGGAGGTCGTTCTAGAGGTTACACTTGTGCTCAATTCAGAAGGTTCTCAATGACTAATGCAGTAAACTGTGCCTTAAGCAGAGGTGTTCCTTAGTGCTATAGAGACATCTGGACACTATTGGCAGGGCAGATGTTCTCAGGAACTTGGCACCCTCTCAGTGGGACTTATCTTTTAATATATGTTAACATATCTCTCAATGTAAGAGAGTTAGATGCATTTATAATTTTCATACATATAGCTCTTCTACCCCATGTATTTGAATTTAAAGTTAGCACTATACTGGTGGCAGTTTGATACAGTTATGAATTCCAAAAATAAATATGGATTATGCTTGTAAACTGGTCTGTTCCTCTGGGTATGATTAAGTTTTGATTGGGGCTTTGATTGGGCCATGTCAGTAGGACGTTCATTCCCTACTCCTTGGTGGGTGGGGACTCAAGAGATAAAACTACATGACAGAACAGAAGACTTAGTTGGAGTTTTGAGTTGGGGTTCTTATGCTGAGTTTGGATATGCAATTTTAAAGCTAGAACCCTGGGAAGTAAGCACACAGAGGAGCTTGGTCATGAGGAAGGAAAGAAAGCCCCAGGAAAGAGACAAGCCATTTGCCTGATAGACTACAGCTGGCCATGTGGAGCTAGCAGAGGAGCTGAGCCCAGAGACAAGCAAGCCCTGGGAAGAGAGGAACCCAGGAGGCCTGAAACCTCACAGACGTCAGCAGCCATGTTGCTCTAACACAATGGCAATAAACCTTGGTGAGGGAAGCAACTTGTGCTTTGTGTCCTGGTAAATGTAAGCTTCTACCCCAAATAAATACCCTTTATAAAGACCAACAGATTTCTGGTATTTTGTACCAGCACCCCTTTGGCTGACTAATACAGAATTTGGTATCATAAATGGGGTAATGCTTTTGCAATTACCAAAATGCTGAAATGGTTTTATAAGTGGGTAAGGGGTATTTTCTGGAGGAATTATGAAATGCTTGGTGGAAAAGGCCTAGTTCACTTTGAAGAGACTGTTTTTAGTAATGTGGATGCTGAAGAGACTTTTTATGATGCCTTAGAAGTAAATGATGAAACTGTTGTTGGAAACTGGAGGAAAGGTGATCCATGTTTTACAGTTGCAGAGAACATAGCAAGATTAGCTCCTGGTGTTTTATGGAAGGCAGAATTTGAAAATGGTGAACCTGAGCATTTAGCTGAAGAACTTTCCAAGCTAACAAACTTGGAGAATGCAGCTTGGCTTCTCCTTGTTGCTTATAGCAAAATGCTAGATGAGCCCGATAAGCTCAGGAGTGAATTATTGGGCACAAAGAAAAGAGAAACTTATTCTGAAAATTCAAGCCTCTGGAAATCAAGCTCCCAGACAAAAGTGCCCCATTTGAAGACTTAACTAAACTTGGAACCTGTAAATCAAGATTGAAGTTGCAACTCCCTTGGAAAGACTTGTTGAATGTCTTACTGTCTGATGACTTTGACCCCTGCTTCTTGCACGTTAAACCAACAAGGTTTTTGAGAGCACTGTATGAACAAAATCACTGTCAGCTTGGACTAAAAGGGGCATGGAAAGGAGAGATTGAAGGAGAATCAGCTTTAAGAAGAAAACCATGCAAGCTGAGATCTGGAATTAATATCACCTTGGGCCAAGAGTGGAGCCCCACCCATGTGTATAGAAAGGGTGAGTTTGATGTGAATATTCTTGCTGTCCTGATTTTGTGATAATCAGGGTAGGCTAAACATTTGCTATATTAGAAACCATGCATGTGTCCCCAGACCTAGTTTTTCTCCCTAGGTCTGGTTTTTAGAATGCTGGTGATAAACTAGGCCTGATTTATTATATGACCACCCTGTATAGGAAAAGACTGTAACTTTGGATATCTTTGGTCAACCTTAAGAGATATAGCAGGGGGACAGATGTGGCTTGGATGGTTGGGCTTCCGTCTCCCATATGGAGGAACCTGGGTTCGCCCTGTGCTTGGGTGCGCCACCAGGCCCAGTCCATGGGTGAGCCTCCAGGCCTGGCAAGTAGGTGAGCAATCAGGTCCCATCCACGGGTGAGCCGCCAGCCCTGTGAGCGGGTGAGCTGCCAGGCCCTGTCTGCAGTTGAGCAACTAGGCCCCGTGAGTGGGTGAGCCATCAGGCCTCATTCACAGGGAGCCACCAGGTCCTGAGAGCTGGTGTGCCGCCAGGCCCTGCAAGCATGTGAGACATCAAGCCCTGTCTGTGGGTGAGCTGCCAGGCCCTGTGCGCCAGTGCACCACCAGGCACTGCAAGTGGGTGAGCCACCAGGCCCTGCATGCAGGTGTGCTGCCAGGCTCCGCAAGCCAAGCAGCAAGATGATGATGTAACAGGAGAGTGACACAAGGGAGAACAAAGAAGAGATGCACTGAAAAACTGGGAACTAAGGTGGTGCAGGCAGTAGGCTGCCTCTCTCCCACATCAGAGGTTCTGAGGATCAAATCCCGGTGAAGACAGGAGGAGAAGGATGAGAAGAGAGGGCAGGAAATGGATATAGAGAGTTGCCCAGCGAACGAACACAGAAACAGCAAAAAGGGGGGGGGGGGAGTAAAATGGATAAAAGTAAATAAAATAAATAAATCCTAAAAAAATGTATAGGGGAGGAAGATTCAGACTATAGTTAGTAGTAATACTTTGACGATGCTCTTTCATGATTTGTAAACAAATGTTCCACAACACTACAGGATGTTTGTGTGTGTGTGGGGGGGTGATATGTGGGAGCCCTGTATGATGTTATGCATGTTTGTTTTGTAAGATCATGTTTACTGAACACTTATAATTTATGTATGTTCATGTATGAATGATATATTTCAATAAATCATTTTGTTGTTTTAAAAAAAGAAAAGGTAAGCTTTCCCTGGCATTTGAAGAGGGTGGATCTCAATGATCTGGGAGAGTTTTGCCACTTGAAGAATGGAGCACATTCTTCAAGGATTAGGGCAGTTAAGGTCAGCACCCCATATGTCTGAGAGGGGTGCTCCTGTCCTCCATGGATTAGGGAAGGCCAGGTGATCAACTGGTTGCTCTGAGAGGGTTGAGCCTGTATGCTAAAAGTTAGGGGGAATGTTGTCTTCACTCGCTGTACTAGGAGGGCTAAGACTCTAACCCAAAGATTGGATAAATTGTGGTAATCACCCCAACAGTCTTGGAGGGCAAGGTTCAGAGCTTGGTCAAACATCCAGATGCTTGAGGAGGGTGGAACCAAGGAAATGGCCATTTGGCCTGCCTGCAGAAAGGGTGGGTCCCCATGTGGCACCAGGAAGAAGTAACCATCCT
>JAKSZT010030253.1:174743-184984 GCA_026826555.1 Tolypeutes matacus | reverse complement strand
TTGTAAACTAATCTATTCCTCTGGATATGATACCCTTTGATTGTATTGAATTGAAAGGTTTTAAGTCTACTTGATAACTTCAACTTAGGGCTTTTGAAATGAGTACATCAGCAGGGCTTGACTCAACTTGGATCCTCACCCCCTTGGTCAGTTGTTATAAATAGGCACTCACTCAAGAGTGCACAGGAAGAGAGATAGAGCTTTGTCATGTTTTATTCTTGGGCCCTGTGGAGTAATGAGCCATTCACCTGATAGTTTTCAGTGCAAGAGTACAGAGCAGGCAAGAAGGCCCAGAAAAAACAAGCCCTATGCCAGAGACTGATATAGGAAGCTCTGAGACACCAGGCAGAAACTACTCACCATCTTGCTTCAACAAATAGCAGCTGACTTTGGTGAGACTGTGCCTGCTATGGTACCTTGAGTTGAAGTTTCCATGGCCTTGGGACTGTAAACTTTTACTCCAAGTAAATACCTTTTATAAAATCAACAGAATTCTGGTACTTTGCCTCAGCACTCCTTTGGCAGACTAATACAAAGATGAAGAAGACATTGAGTGAGCATACAAAAGAAATTGAAAATATACATATAAAAATAACAGAACTCATGGTACTGAAAGGCATAATAGCAGAGATTAGCAATAGGCTAGAATCACACAGAGCAGATTTGAATAGGCATAGGAAAAAATTAGCAAATTAGAAAATAGGACATCTGAAATCATACAGATAGAAGAACAGATAGAGGAAATGACTTGAAAAAATGAGTAGGGTCCCTGAGAATTGAAGGACAGCATGAAACACACAAACATATACAATATTACTGTCTCAAGGGAAAAGAGAAAAGAGGCAGAAGGAACATTTGAGGAAATAATAGCCAGATATTTCCCAACTATTATGAGGGACATGGATGCCCATGTCCAGAATGCACAGCATATTCCAAACAGAATAAATCCTAACAAAACTACTCCGAGAAACTGATAGTCAGATAGTAATATGCCAGAGATAGTGAAACCTGAAAGCAGAAAAAGTGAGCCATCACAAACAAGGGATGCTTGATAAGATTAAATGTTGCTTTCTAATCTTAAACCACGGAGGTGAGAAGGCAGTAGTATCCCTCGATGCCAAGGAGGTTCATCTCTGGGAGTCATGTCTCATGCTGGAGGGAAGGTAGTGCATTTATCTGCTGAGTTTGGCTTAGAGACAGGACACGCTTGAGACACAAGGAGGTGCTCAGGTAGTAAATCTTAGGCAATATGTAAAACTAGGCTAAGTTTCAATTTCACAAGAGAAGGTTCATGAGTGTAATCATCAATATCAAGGGCCTGGCATAATGGTCAGTCTTCCTTTGCTAGGCACTGTCCATACATTCAGGGTGTACTTGCCGCTATATTAGAGAATGTAGCAGGACTTCCCAGGATCAGATATCAACATTCTTTCAGTCATTGTGGGGTCTCCAATCACTGAGAAAGTGTCTGATGACCACTTAAATATATTCATGTGCCATAGAGGCTTGCCCAAGGTGCACCCCACCCACACATCCCCATCATTGATGCCCCACACCAGTGATCCTCCCCTGCCACAGATGTGATCCAAAACCTCCCCCAAAACAAAGGAAAAAAATAAGCAATAAAATAATAAGAAGATATAACCATGAGTAAAACAAAAAATTAAAATTAAAAATAAAATAAATGTTTTATTGTGTCTTTCATCACCATAAGATCTATTATCTTTTATGTACAGTGAAAATTTCTTCCATATGTTCCCCCAGTGTATTAACTTTGTTATTAGTCTCCAAAGAAGCTCTGGGTTACAATAAGTCACAAAATATAAAGTATTCCTATATACCCAACCCTCTTCTCCTCTCCCACACTCCCATATTAATAATATTTTACATGTATATGGTATATTTGTTAGAATTGATGTAAAAATATTGAAGCATTGCTCCTAATCATGGTTAATGGTTTACATTATTGTTTACATTTTGCACCATACACATTTATAGGTTTTGACAAAATTTAAAATGGCCTGTATCCACCATTGTAAGATCATGCAGAACAATAACAGTGCCCTAAAAATGTTCTATGTTCTATCTATGGTATTCTTCCCCCCTCTCCTTAGAACTTATGGTAACCACTACTTTCAATTTTTGAAGAATAAAGTTCGTAGTTACATGCAATAATATTGAGTGCTTGATATATTTGTCTGGTTTCTTTTATTAGGTACTGCTTGTGTTCTTGTGAGATTCTTTCTCTTCTAATTCAGAACATAGCAGGGCACCCCAGAACAGGAGTTTAATATTTTCTTGTTTATTGAGTGGGTCTACAGCCACTGAGAGTGACAAGATGAGCACTTTCAAATTCCATAAGAACATGTCCCGTGTGCACCCTATCCTGCATATTTCCCTACCCCTGACAACCTGCATCAGTAACCCTCCCTTGCAATATTTGCCAAAGAACATACTCACCAATATAGTTTAAACCACAGACTTACAAATCCCCACACTTCACCTGCTCCTTCTTTGAGCCCTCCCCAGTGTTCCATGGATAGCCCAACCTAACACCCCCACACTACTCCTTCTCACATTCCAGCACTGTTGAACCCAGTCTCATCACTGCACCACTCTCACACCCATCCATGCTAAATTTACTCCTTCCATCTTATATAGGTTTTGTCCATATTGATCATGGGCTCACCACACTTTACTCCCTTTCTATCTCTGATAACCTATCTTCCAGACTCTAACTCTGTGGGTCTGCTCTAATTGTTTAACTCTTATCAGTGAGGTCATGTACGTTTTCAGCTGTGATTGGCTTACTTCACTCAACATAAGGTCTTCAAGATTCATCCATTTTTTCCCTTGTACTAATACTACTATCATTCCTGCAGTGGAGTAATAGTCCATTGTACGTATATACCACAGTTTGCTTATCCATTCATCTGTTGATGGACACTTGTGTTGCTTGCACTTTTGGGCAATAGTGAAGAGTGCCACTATGAACATTGGTGTGCCTATATCTGTTCATGTCCCTGCTTTCAATTCTTCTGTGTATATACCCTACCCAGAAGTGGGATTGATGAGTCATATGGAAGTTCTATACTTAGGTTCCTGAGGAGCACCATGGCAGCACCATTCTATGCTCCCAGCAGCAGTTTATAAGTTCCTTTTCTCCAGATCCTTTCCAAAACTTCTATTTCTCTGTTTTTCTTTCTTTTTAATAGCCAACATTCTAATAGGTGGAACATGATATCTTACTGTAGTATTAGTTTGCATTTCTCTAATAGCTGTTGATGTTGAGCATCTTTTCATGTGCTTTATAGACATTTGTATTTCTTCTTTGGAGAAGTGTCTATTCAAATCTCTTGCCCATTTTTAAAATGGGTTGTTTGTCTTTTTTATTTTTGAGATGTAGGATTTCTTCATATATCCTGGATATTAGTCCTTTATCAGATAAGTGGTTACCAAATACTTTCTCCCATTGAGTAGTGTGGCAGTTTGAGATTAGTTATGAATCCCAACAAAGAGAAAGATTATGTTTGTAAACTGGTTTCTTCCTCTGGGTGTGATACATTTTGATTTTATAAAATTAAAAGATTTCAAGTTTATTTGATAAAAATCAATTTAGGACTTTTGACTGGAACAAGTCAGTAAGGCATGACTCAGGTTGAGTCCCCATTCCCTTGGCAAGCCTATGTAAATGGACACTGACTCAAGAAAGCACATGGGAAAAGAGAGGGCTCCATAGATGCCAGAGGAAAGAACTTTGTCAGTTTTGATCCTGGAGCCACAGGAGGAGAGATGAGCCATTTACCTGATAGTTTGAAGTTGAAGATAGAGCAACTGAGTAGCTGAGAAGCTGTGAAAGACAAGCCCTATGACAGCTTACAGCTGAGGTCAGGAAGAACTTGGGCCCATGAAGCCTCAAGAGGAAGACCATGCCCCAGAAGGACAGACCCAGCAGAGATCAGCACTCATATTGCTTCAACATATGGCAACTGACTTTGGGGAGACACCCACCTTGAGGTGGACTCTTTAAGGTCTTGTAACTGCAAGATTTTACCTAAAATAAATATCCTTTATAAAAGCCAAACAATTTCTCGTAGTATGGATCAGCATTCATTTGACAGACTAATACAATTAGGCTGCCTTTTCACTTTCTTGACAAACTCTTTTGACATGCAAAAGTTTTTAATTTTGAGGAAGTCCAATTTATCTACCTTATCTCTCATTGCTTGTGCTGTGGACATAAAGTTTATGAAACCATATCCTGGTATAAGAGCTCATACATTATGTTCTAGGAGCTTTATGGTCTTGACTCATATGTTTAGGTCTTTGTGCTTAAATTAAATTTTGTAAAAGACATGAGATGGTGATCCTCTCATTCTTTTGGATATGGATTTCCAGTTTTCCAAACACCATTTGTTGAAGTGCACATATAACGGTGAAACCCTAAAAGCTTTCTCTCTAAGATCAGGAACAAGACAAGGATGCTCACTATCACTGCTCCTCTTTAACATGGTGTTAGAAGTACTTCCTCAAGCACTTAGGGAAGAAAAAGATGTAAAATCATCCAAATTGGAAAGGAAGAAGTAAAAACTTTACTATTTTCAGGCAACATGTTCCTATACATAGAAAGCCCAGAGAAATCTACAACAAAGCTTCTAGAGCTTTTAAATGAGGTCAGTAAAGTCACAGGTTATAAGATTACTACACAAAAATCAATATAATTTTTGTATACCAATAATGAGCAATCTGAGGAGGAAATGAGGAAGAAAATACCATATAATACAACAACTAAAATAATCAAATACCTAAGAATAAATTTAACTAAAGATGTAAATGACTTATATGGAGAAAATCACATAACACTCTTAAAGGAAATCAAAGAAGACTTAAATTAATAAAAGACTATTCCCTGCTCATGCACAGGAAGACTAAACATCATTAAGATGTCAATCATACCCAGACTGATATACAGATTTAACGCAATACCAATAAAAACCAACACAGCATTTTTTACTGAATTGGAAATACTAAAAAATTTATTTGGAAGGGCAAGGAGCCCTGAATAGCAAAAGACATATTGAAAAAGAAAAATTAAATAGGAGGAATCACACTACATGACTTTAAAACATACTACAAAGCTACAGTGGTCAAAACTGCATGGTACTGGCATAAGGTTAAACATACTGACCAATGGAGGCAAATCAAGAGTTCTCATATAGATCCTCACATATACAGTCATCTGATATTTGACAAGGCCAAGAAGCCCATTCAAATGAGAGAAAATGGCCCTTTCAACACATGGTGCTTGGAGAACTGGATATCCATATTGAAAAGAAGGAACACCATATCACACCTTATACAAAAATTAACTCAATATAGATCAAAGATCTAAATATAAAAGCCAAGACCATAAAGACCTTGGAAGATAATGTAGGGAAACATTTACTGGACCTTACAATAGGAAATGATTTCATTAACCTCACACCCAAAGCACAAGCAGTGAAAGAAAAAATAGACAACTGAGACCTCCTCAAAATAAAAATTTAAAAAATTGTACTTCAAAGGAATTTGTCAATAAAGTGGAAACACAGCCTACCCAAAGGGAGAAAATATTTGGTAACCATATATCTCATAGCAGTCTATAATGTATCATAGATAAAGATATCTTACACCTCAAAAATAAAAAGACAAACAACCCATTTAAAAAATGGGCACATGATTTGAATAGACACTTCTCCAAAGAAGAAATGCAAATGGCTAAAAAGTACATGAAAAGATGCTCAACATCACTAGCTATTAGGAAAATGCAAATAAAATCTATAATGATATATCATCTTACACCCATTAGATTGGTGGCTATTAAAAAAACAGAAGACTACAAGTATTGGAGAGGATGTGAAGGAATGGGAACCCTCATCTGCTACTGGTGGGAAAGTAGAATAGTGCAACCATTGAGGAGGACAGTTTGGAGGTTCCTCAAAAAACTAACTATAGACATGCCTTATGAGACAGCAATTCCAGTACTGGGTATAACCCAGAAGAATTGAAAGCAAGGACACGAAAACATACATGCATGCCAATGTTCATAGCTGCATTGTTCACTATTGCCAAAAGTTGGAATCAACCCAAATGCCCAACAACAGAAGAATGGATAAACAAAATGTGGTATATACCTACAATGGAATATTACTCCGCTGTCAGAAAGAATACAGAACTAACATATGGGACAACATGGATGAACCTTGAGGACCTTATGCTGAATGAAGCCAGCCAGGCATTAAGAACAATTATCACAAGACCTCAGGATATAAATTAAGCAAACTGAACAGACTCACAGACCTAGAGTCTGCAAGATAGGTTTACAGGAAATAGAAAGGTAGAAGAAGTTTGTAAGCCAATGCCCATATGGGAAAAATCTATGACAAGTTTGAAGCATGTAGTTGTGCAGCGAAGGGACATAACAAGTGTATAGTGATAAAATTGGGTTGTGTGGTGCAGGTTTGACAGGGGGCAGGGTGGGGAGGGTGGGGAGGGGGGATTGTATGGTCCATGGAATTGGGGGGAGGGCTGTTGGAGGGAGCATGTGACACTGGGGATTGGTGAGTATGTGCTTGAAATTATGATTTGGGGAATGCTCATTTGACAATATGTCAAAAAAGGGTTCCTGGTTTAAGGTGTTGGATGGGGGCATTTGGGCTATGGCATACCTGGGGCAGGCTTCTAGGGAGCGTGTGAGTGATCATTTTGTCATAGTGTGTTGCATCAGTGGTTAGATACCCACATAATGAGCAGGAAGGTGTTGGGCTCCCATCTTAAGAAGGCCCACTATGTTCTCAAACAGAAGGATAGGAGTCCCTTGAGAGCATTAGCAGTGCCTGATATGAGAGGACAGACCAGTGTGTCAACCCCTCAGGGAAGATGCAAGTAACTATGACTCTTTTCCTTCAAGGAGTGAAGCCTGGTGTTCGCCATGAGCCTGCAGGGGTGGGGAAGGGAGGAATAAAATACATGGAACAGGGGGAAATTTAGGGGTGATGGAAGTGTTCTGCATGATCTTGCAAAGATGTATACAGGCTACATTAAATTTTATCAGATCTTATAAAAGTATATGGTCCAAAATGTAAACCATAATGTGAACCTTTGGCAATGGTTAGTAGCTATGTTTCCATTTTTGTGCATCAGTTATAAGAAATGTATCATCCACATGTAAAAGAGTATTGATGGGGGAAAGGGGAAAAAGGGGAAGATGTTGAGTATATAGGAAACCCCTATATTCTGTATATGACTGTACTGTGACCTAAAACTTCTTTGAAGAAAAAAATGAAAGAAAAAAAAAAAAACCAAAAAACTAAGACACTGGGGAAATAAATGGAAGAAAATGTCACTGTATGTACAGGACAACAGTCTTATAGTGATGAAAAACAAAATGTAAAAAAAAAAAAAAAAAAAAAAAAAAAGGTTTTTCTTCAAATATGTTTTCATTATTTTTTTATTCCAATTTTTAAAAATATTATTGTATTTTTACTTTTAATTAATTTTCATGTACTTTACTTCTTATATATAAAACTATCATTACTCTTTCATTTTCTTATTAATTGTATGTGGGTATTATATTGGTTTCATTTTTGAAGAAGTTTTAGATCACAGAAGGGTTTACAACTCTGACAGAGGAGGATCATTGGTGTGGGGTGTCAGTGAGGAGGGATACATGGGAGGAAGTTTACCTGTGTATACATATAAGGCATATAAATGTGTTTAAATGTTCAAAAGGCATTGTCATGGTGTGTGAAGTTTCACACAATAACAAAAGTATATCAGATCTTCACCTCGGGGAGCTCTGCCACATTCTCTAATGGAAAAACAAGGATGCCCCAAGTACACGGACAGTGACTTCTGAAGGAGGATGGTTCATTGAGGAATCCTTGATTTGGATGATTATGCTTATGAGCCATTGCTCTTGAAATTGAAACTTAGCTTAGTGACATAAGGGCCTAAGAGTTATCAATGGGGAGTCTCCTTGTTGCTCAAATGTGGCCTTTCTCTAAGCCAAAATCAGCATGTAAAAGCAATAACTTCCCCCCATCACTGGACAAGACTCCAGGGTAAGCATACCTGGCACCAAGGGATTTCTACCAAGTACCAACAAGTAATACATCTGGAAAAAAAAACACCTTGACCAAAAAGGGGAAAAACTAAAAAAAAGTAAGTTTGTGTGGCAAAGAGAATTCAAAGTGAGTCAGGAGGCCATCTCAGAAGTAGTGCTTATGCACATCTTAACAGGACCTCATTGTCAGCCAAAGTATATATGACCCCAAACAGTGAAAAGCCTCAGGGATATGGAGATATCCAGACATTATCATCAGGGCAGAAAGCTCAGGAATTTGGCCCCTTGCCAGTGGGCCCTTATCTGGTATTTATGCTCCCCAGTGTGACTGAGTTAGACACAGCAGTGGTTTCCCTAGGCATGACTCTTCTATTCTAACCTACAATTAGTACTAAAGTTGGTAGGTGTACACCCAAGAGACTTAACTTTGGGCTGTCCATGTGCCAGCTGAGTCCTGAATCTCAGTGGAGTTGCAACACCTACTCTCCAGTTCAATGGGCTCACCCAAGAAAACTAACAGGGAGGAGATGATGGACAAACAACATACCAAGGAACCAAGAGTACCTACAACTGCAAGCAAGAGAGTCCTGTCTACTGGATGTATGAGATCAAAGCATTCCTCAATTTATTGTGGAGTGGGCATCACCATCCCAGAGTCCTCAGGACTGGGAAATGAACTATGGACTAAAATAACTTTACTAGTACTCTACTATAAACTACTTGTGATTCTAGCAATGGAAGAAATCCCATTGTTTTGGAGGCAATGACCCATGGAATTTCTGGGGTTAGGGAGAGGGAAAAAACAGGTGTAATAGGGAGCATGTTCAGGAATTGGGAATCATTTGAATGACATTTCAATGACAGATATAAGCCAGTAATAGCTGGGCATAACTTACAGAGTTGAATGGAAGATAGTGTAAACTACAATGTAAACAATAATCCATTCTTAGTGGCAATGCTTCAAAGTGTGTTTATCAATTGGAGTGAATGTACCACACTGATGAAAGATGTTGCTAATGTGGGAAAATGCAGGAGATGTGGGGAGTGAGGCATATAGGAATCACCTATATATTCTCTGTAACATTTATGTAATTGAAGTATCTTTTAAAAAATAAAAATGTGGGGGAAAAAAGAAAGGAGTAGTTTATGTGTACCAAGACAATAATGCCTTGGTACTTCAAGATAAGTATTTATGTACTATATGTTGGTCTTGATAGTTTTGTGGTAGAGAAAAATTGAAGGGCTTTGACAGAAATGTGCTCAATCACAGATAAGAATGAAGAAAAACAGTCGTGTAAGGAAATATATGCATGGAATAAATATTCAGGGATGTCCAAACAAATATCATGAATCAACTTAATGAAGTGAAGGAAGAGATAATGGATATAAAGAAGTCACTGGGGGAACATATAGAAGAAATTGTAATCATACATAGAATGATAACAGATCTGATGGTGATGAATGGCTCAATAAAAGTATCAAAAATACACTGGAAGCACATAACAACAGATTGAACAGGCAGAGGAAAGATTCAGTGATATTGAAGACAGTATATCTAAAATCAGGCAGATAATAGAATAAATTTTAAAAAGATAGAAAAAATCCAGCATGGATTTAGGAAGACCCAAATAAATGTAAGAATGTTCCCTGTTCATGGATAAGAAAACTAAAACTCATTAAGATGTCTCTTCTACCCAAATTGATTTATAGAGTTAATGCAATCCCTATAAAAGTTACCACAGCACTTTTTATTGAATTGGAAAAAGCAATTATGTAATTTATTTGGATGGGTAAGGGGCCCCAAATATACAAAGACATATTGAAAAATAAAATGAAATTGGAGGAATCATACTAGCTGTCTTTAAAACATACTACAAAGTTACAGTGATCAAAACTCCATGGTGTTGGCACAAGGCTAGACATACTGACCAATGGAACAGAACTGAGAGTTCTGATATATATCCTTATATGCATGGCAAACTGATATTCAACAAGGCCATTAAGCCCATTCACCTGGAAGAGAATGGCCTCTTCAACATATAGTACTTGGAGAACTGGATATCCATATCCAAAAGAATGAGAGAGGATCACCATCTCACATCCTATACAAAAATTAACTCAAGATGGATCAAAGATC
>JAKSZT010030253.1:73051-167376 GCA_026826555.1 Tolypeutes matacus | reverse complement strand
CACCTCATTGTTATAATTTCTTGCATTGCTAGAATCACCATATGTGAACAAGAGAATACCATCAAGTCCACTCTAGTCCATAGTTCTTCCCCCAATCCTAAGGGGAGTGGGATGGTGATGTCCACTCCAACTCCAAGTGAGAGAGGGCTTATATCCCATGGATACATTTTTGATATGCTGTGTTTTCATTTTCATTCATTTCAAGGTAGTTAATATCATTTACAATTTCCTCCTTGACTCAAGGATTATCTAAGAGTGTGTTGTTTAACTTCCATACTTTTGTGTCTGTTCCGGTTTTCTGCCACTTACTGATTTCCAGCTTCATTCCTTTGTGGTCAGAGAGATTACCTGGTATAATTTCAATCTTCCTGAATTCAGTTAGAGTTATTCTGTGACCTAGCATATTGATCATTCCTGGGGAATAATCAATGTGTGCTACAGAAGAACGTATATCCTGCTGTATTTGGATGTAATGTTATGTATATATGAATTAGGTCTAAATCCTCTAAATTATTATTCAATGTAGCTGTTTCTTAATAACCCTCCATCTAGATGTTCTATCAAAAGGTGATTATGGTATATTAAAGTCGCCCACTATAATTGTAGAGACATCTACTTATCCACTTAGTTTTTCCAAAGTTTGCCTAATGTATTTCAGGGCACCATGTTTAGGTGAATACATTTTTATGATTTTTCTTCTTGATAGATTAGACTTTTTATTAATATATAGCATCCTTCTTTGTCTCTTACAAAATTATGCATGCAAAGTCTATTTTGACCAATATTAGTATAGCTACTCCCACCCTTTTTTGGTCATTGTTTGCAATAAAATCATTTTCCAACCATTGACTTGCAACCTCTCTGAATCCCTGGGTTTAAGGCAAGTTTCTTGTAGACAACATATATAATAGTTGGGTCATAGTTCCTTATCCATTCTGCCAATCTGTGTCTCTTGATTGGAGAGTTTAATCTATTATCATTCAATGTTCTTACTGTCAAGGCATTATTTATATTAGCCATATTTACTTTAGGTTTATATATGTCAGATTTTTAAAACAAATCAATGTTATTGATATATATCAACAATACATATAATTTATTCAAAGTGTACAATCAAGGTATTTGGTATAATCACATATTTGTGCTTTCATCACTTCAATCATCATTAAAGCATTTTCAGTATTTCAAAATAATAATAATAAACAAAAATAAAAGACAAACAAGAAAATTCCTCACCCCTGAATCTCTGTACCCCTTGCTTCACAGAGCTGCTATTTCTGGTTATTCTTGCACATTTATTTGTTTATTAAGCAGTTTTATTGAGATATATTCACATACCATATGATCTATCCAAAGTGTATAATCACTGGCTTTTTTAGCAGTTAAAAAGTCCTTTATTGTAAAATTGTAAAATAAATAGAAAAATAGATTGAAAGAAATTACAAATTTTAAAAGAGAGTGCATGGCCAGATTATATTTAATATAATCAACTATTAAAAAATAGATAGCATAGGAACAAACATTTATAAATGTAAATAAAAATTAAAATATAAAGAAAATTATTTAAAATAATTCTAATTTTTATATTACAACTCTAACTATCGGACATACTAATCTCTAAATATGAAAAAAATTATTGGCTTAATTATTTAACTTCCATTTAAGCCATAATCTTTGTAGATAATCATATTCCTATTTTGGAATTCTTCACATCATATTGGAATGAATTACAGCAGTTAACATTTTGCTAACTCATAATTTTATGAGGCAGAAAAACTTAAAATCTTGCTCAAGAGTAATCATGCTAAAAGATTATAGATCCAGATAGATTATTTTAATTAAAAAGTGTGAATAAAAAGGGTTAAAGAAAAGTAATAAAATGAAAACCAACCAAGCAAAGGTGGAATAAAAAAAAAATGGAAGAAGGAAAAATGAAACTAAAGAAATAAAGAAATTGAGGAGAACAAATAAGCAAAAGATAAACAGGAAACAATGAAAGAGAAAAACTACAACAACAACAAAAAAAACAAAACAAAATAAAAACCCAAGAAAAACAGGCTTCCCTCTTAAGCTCCTAGTAATCATCTCTCAATCACCCTGAAGCCTGCCCTCCACAAGTAAAGTAACCTGTTTTAGTGAATAAAATAAAGAATAAAAAATTAAAAAATAAAATAATAATAATCTAAAAAAAAAAACCCACAACAGATAAAAAAAAAAAAAAAAAAAAAAACTAAACTAAAACAAATAAAAAACCTCAGTCTATGAGTTCCCTGTTGTAAGGGGCTGACTGAGTGTCTGACAACCCAGTGGATCACTCTCTGGATCTGTTCATTAGGGGGGTACCAGGAATCAAACCAGGGACCTTGTATATGTGAGATAGGTGATCCTACATTGAGGTAAACCCACTCTAGAGGTTATGTAATCTTCTTAAAGTTTATGTGTCTCTCCCTGACCCCTTTCATTCAGGAAAGTTGGGCTTCTAACACTTCCAAGCTATCTCTCTTGGCCTCCTTCCCTCCAGGACTGGTTTGGTGCCTGTCTCAGCCCCTTCACTAACCTAATTCCTTTTTCATCCAGGGCAGTTGTGTGTGACTACCTGCTGGATCAGATCCTCTTCACCTCTCCCTGGATTGCTTCAGTGAGGGCTTGGGTCTTTTTATGAGATTCAATGGAGGCTCAGCTGTCTATACTTACTGAAGTGAAACTACCCTCTACACTCCACAAGACCCATTTTCCAGGGAAGAGAATGTTCTGTCCCACTCAGTTGACTGCAGTAAGCCAGGAGTTGTTTTACCAAGGCTATTTACCTTGAGAGTGTGAATACGTGCCATTATCAACCACAGGGGTAAGTACCTCATGGTTTTCCTTTGATCTCTTGTCTCTCTGTCCCTCTCCCTCCTGGCTGATGTGCAGCACTCTCCAGGTCTGCAGATCCACAAAGTAGTTCCCTCAGATAGATTTTTGCCTTTCCTCCACCATTGTTTTTATAATGCAGTTGATCCCTGCCTGCCTCAGAAGATTGATTTAGCAAGGGTAATTAAGAGGGTAAAAAGAGAAACAAAAATAAGATATGACATAAGCCTAGAGATAGAGTGGTTGAAGAATAGTGCCTTTACAGAAATAACATTGATTGTTAACATATAAAACACAACAATAGATTGGCAGAATGTATATTGTAAATATAAACCATTTTTATGCCTTCTACCAGAGACTCACCTTATACCCAAGGTCACAAATAGAATGAAAGTGAAAGTTTGAGAAATGCTATTACATTCAAATAGTATCCACAAAAGAGTTGGGGTTGCTATACTTATATCAGATAAAATAGACTTTAAATACAAAACTGTTGTAGGGGACAAATAAGGTCACTATATATTAATAAAAGTGACAAACTACTAAGAAGAAAGAAAAATGAAAAGAAAATATTTATGCAACTAACCAGGATGTCACAAAATACATGAGGCAAACACTGACAAAACTCAGAGGAGAAATAGATGCCTCTGCAATCATAGTGGGGAACTTCAATACACCACTCTCAACAACAGAAACATTTTGATGGAGGATCAATAAAAAAAGAGATCTTGAATAATAATAATACAATAATAAAATAATAATACTAGACCTAAAAGATATATACAGAATATAGCATCACAAAACAGCAAAATATACACTGATGTCGAATGCTCATGGATGATTATCCAAGATAGTCCACAAATTAATCATAGAAAATGTCTCAATGATTTTAGAAAGATTAAAATAATAAAAAAGCACTTTGTCTCTTACCACAGTGGAATTAATCTGGAAATAAATAATGGACAAAGGACACAAATGTACAGAAAATTCACATATATATGAATTTTAAACAACAAACTTAAAATAATCAGTGGGTAAAAGAAGAAATTGCAAGACAAATCAGCGAATATCTCAAGAAAAATGAGAATGAAAACACAACATATCAAAAGTTGTGGGATGCATTGAAGGCAGTGGTAAGAGGGAAAATTATAACCCCAAATGCCTACATTAAAAAAGAAGAAATAGCTAAAATCAAAGAACAAACTGCACACCTGGAGGAACTAGTAAAGTACTACAAACTAATCCCTAGGAAGCAGACAAAAAGAAAGAACAAAGATTAGAGCAGAAATAAATTATGTCAAGAAATACAACAAGAGAAAAAAAAATCAATAGAGGGATTTAACAAAACCAAAAGCTGATATTTGAGATTCAATTGACAAACCCTTAGCTAGAACAGGAAAAAAAAAAAAAATTAAAAAGAGGCAATAAAATCAGAAAAGAGAGAGGGGACATCACAACTGACCCCACCAAATTAAAAAGGTTGTAAGAGGTTAATGAAAACTGCATGCCAACAAATTGGACAACTCAGATTAAAGGGATGAAGGGATGAATTCCTGGAAACACATAAACAAACTAAACTTACTCTAGAATTAATAGAAAACCTTAACAGATAAATGACATGTAATGAAATTGAATTAGTCATCAAAAATCTATAAAAAACAAAAGCCATCATATCAGGTGGATTCACAGTTTAATTCTACCAAACATTCAAAAAATAACTAATTCCAGTTCTGCTCTAAATCCTCAAAAAGCTGAAGAAAAGGGAGATTACCTAACACATTCAGTGAAGAACCAGGCTAGTATGAAAGCCAGAAAAAGATGCTACAAGAAAAGAAAATTACAGACAAAATGCTTTAATGAATTTAGATGTAAAAATCATCAACAAAATACTTGCCAATGGTATCCAACAAGACATTAAATGAAGTTTGCAAGTGGGTTTCATTTAAGTCTGCAAGGGCAGTTCAACACAAGAAAATCAATTAATGCAATACAACACATTAACAAATAGATGGAGATAAACGACATGACAATCTCTAACAATGCAGAAAAGGATTCCCAAAATTCATTATACTATCTTTATAAAAACATTTTGAAAGCCAAGCATAGAAGGAAACTTCCTCCACACAATAATGGACATATTTGAAAAAGCCAGACCTAACATCATACTCAGTGGTGAAAGACTGAATGCTTTTCCTCTAATATCTGCAACAAGACAAGGATACCCACTGTCACCATTATTATTCAAGATTAGTTAGTTTCTTGCTGAAGCAGTTAGGCAAGAAAAAGAAATAAAAGTTATCCATATTGGAAAAAAAAGAAGTAAAATTATCACAATTTGCCATTGAATTGATCTTGCATTTTAAAAGTCCTGATAAATCTACCACAAAGCTACTAAAGCTAATAGATGAGTTCAAAAAAGTGGCAGGATATATGATAAACATGCAAAAAATTGGTAGTGTTTCTATACAATACTAATGAGCAGTCTGAGGAGGAAATCAAGAAACAGTTCAATTTACAATAGCAACTATAAGAATCAATTATCTAGGAAAAATTTAATTAAGGATTCAAAGATCTTATACAGAAAAAAATATACAGCACTGCTTAAAAAATCAAAGATAATCTAAATAAATTGAAGGTTATTCTGTGTTCATGTCTGGAAGACTGAATATTAAGATGTCAAGTCTACAGAAACTGATTTACAGATTCAACACAACCCCAATAAAAATTCCAATGGCAGTTCTGCATATATGGAAAATCCACTTATCAAATTTATTTGGAAGACTATGTGTCAACAAATGTCCAAAAACTTCTTGGGAGGACTCATAAAGCATATTACAAAGCTACGGTGGTCAAAACAACATGGCATTGGCACAAGGATAAATATTTTGACCAATATGTTTCCCCAATATAACATAGTTATAGTCAACTATAAATCCCCTAATCATCATGTTTCTACTTCTTTAATTTGAACATATAATTTTCATAGTACCTATTAAGTATATTTCTGACAGACTTAAAAAGTTTGGATTGCTCTTATGCCAGTTGAGCCCTGAAACCCAGCAGATACATAGCCAAAACCTATTCTCCAGTTCTTTGGTCCTGCACTGGACAACTACAAAATAATGATGATGGACCAGACCTATTCCAAAAGCAAAGAGTATCTTCAACAATAAGCAAAATAGTGCCATTATTCTGTCCCATAATATTGAAATTCCTTTTCAGCCTGAGGCAGACAGATTAGATAACATACTAAATTCCTCAAGATTAAAGAATGAACAAATTAAGGGGTTTGGGTGTAACTGCTGATGAAATTTGATTTATTGTTAATTTAGTTATTATCTTGCATTAACTGAGTAAATTTTTAACAGTGATATAAAAATAAATTTAATAAAAATACTGTGAAATTTTGACATTAATATAAAGGTAGTGGGCACCAGAAGTTTGAGGTGTGCGAAAGGGAAGAAAAGGTCAACCATGGAGCACTTTTAGGTCATTGGAATTGTTCTGCGTGGTATTACAATGATGGATATAGGCCATTATGCATTTTGTCAAAACCTATTAAATTTTGCTGGGCAAAGTGTAAACTATAATTTTAACTATAGACCATGGTTAGTAGTAATGTTTTAATATGTTTTCATCAATTGTAAAAAATGAAAGATGTTGATAATGGGGAAACTGTGGGAGGGGTAGGGGGTTTGGAATATGGGAATTCCCTATATTTTCAATGTAATATTTATATCATCTAAAGCTTTTTTAAAAATAAAGAAAAAAATGAGCTGGTTTTTGATGATCATAGCAACACAAGTGGCAAAGTTATCTGTATAGTAATGTGGAATAAATAAAATATTCTATACTCCCCACACATCAAAAAATATTTCTTGGGTGTTTATAGATCTGAATTTAAAAGAAATTCATAGCCATTCTAGAATAAAACTATTATAACATTTTCATTAGCCTAGGTCTGGTATATCCCAATATTTTTTCTTAGAGAAAATGAGGGAAAATATTCTCTTAAAAATCTTCCAGGAATCTTTTATTTCTTCTTCATCCCCATGTGAAATATGAGAGTGTCACATTCCAGGATTAATGCATTATTTTATATTTTATTGTGATTTGGAGCATTGTATACAGTGTACTAATTAAAGTATAATAATTTTGCTTTTATTTCCCATAAAGCTCACATTTAATACTGAGGTTTGTATTAGTTGAGTTTCTCCAGTAAAACAGAACCAACCTGAGTTACTTTGAAATTTATTTCTAGGGGTTGGCTTATACAACCATGGGGATGTAAGATGCAAGCTACAATCTGAGAACACTGATGAAGGTTTTGAATGAATTCACCAGGGAAAGCTAGCTGACAAGTATAGATGGAAATTCTTCCTTCTGATTTCTGAAATCATCCATTCTCTTTTTAAGGGCATCAGCTGATTGGATGAGACTTTGCTCATTTCTGAAGACAATCTCTTTAGTTGATTGTACATATAATCAGCCATAGATGCAATCAACTTATTGGTGATTTTAATCCATGAAATATACTCACAGTAAACATCAGGCCAGTGTTTGCTTGATCAAGCAACTGGACTCTGCACTCTGGCTGAGTTGACACATAAAGCCTAACCATCACAATCCACCCATTGTCAAAGAAAAGTCATATTTTCACCTAACAATATTGAATTGTCATTTATACAACTGGAAATGCACTGACTTTCCCCAGAAGATGGTGTAAGTTCTTGGGTAATAGTCACTCTTAAACTTGAAATACTATAATGTAAATTCTATGGCATAATTTAAATAAACTTCTGAATATGGCTAGGGGATAATGTAGGAAAGAAAACAAAAATATTTGACTTTTGCATACATACAAGCATATTAATAATAAAACAAGGAATGAATATTCATATCCATTATAGTTTTCATTTCTGTAACTGGTCATGTGGTCTTAGCTTCTTCTTCCACTACCCATTCCATATTTCCTTTACCCTAAGCAATCCCCTCAGCTGGCCATGGTTCTTTGCCTGGTGGGGTGGCACACACCTTCATTCCTGAAGTTTCTGGGCCATTAGTAGTCCTGCCAGGATTGGTTTATTGCAGTTCTCCTTTTACTTTTTTAAAATGTATATTTATTTTTATTTTTTGAAAAAAAGGTATTTAGAGTACATAAATGTTACAGAAAAATATAAGGATTCCCTTATAACCTTCTTCCCACACCTCCCAACTTTCCCACATTAACAACATCCTTCATTAGTGTGGCACATTCATTACAATTGATGAAAACATTTTAGAGCATTGCCACTAAGCATGGATTATAGTTCATATTGTAGTTTAAATTATCTCCCACATAATTCTGCAGGTTATGGCAAGATATTCAATGGCCCATATCTGTCACTGCAATACCATTCAGGAAAATTTTCAAGTCCCCAAAATGCCCCACATTTCACCTGTATTTGCCTCTCCTGCCCTCAGACCCTCCAGTGGCCACTGCCTCCACATGAATGATATAGTTTCTTCCACTGCTAGAATCACAACAAGTCCATATTAGAATACCAATAAGTCCACTTTAGTCCATAGTTCACTCCCCAATCCTGAGCACTCTGGGATCATGCTGCTCACCCCACCTCTAATTGAGAGGAGGATTTGATCCCATGGGGCATATGAATGGGCCTCTCTTGCTTGCAGTTGCAGACTCTCTCAGTTCTTTGGGATGGTCGTTGTCAATCATCTTGTCCTTGTTAGTTGTCCTGGGTGAGCCCAATGAACTGGAGAGTAGGTATTGCAACTCCATTGAATTTCAGGGCCCAACTGGCACATGGACAGCCCAAAGATTAAAGTCTCTTGGACGTACACCTACCACTCCAGCACCAATTATAGGTTCAAATACAAGGGGCAGAAGAGGCATGTGTAGTGAGTCGCATCTAAGTCCAACTCTGTTACACTAGGGAGCACAAACTCCAAAATAGGATCACTGGCAAGGCACCAAACTCCGAAGCTGTCTGTCATGACCATACATCCTGGGTGTTTCCAGAGCCCTCAGGATACCTACTACTTGGAGTAGTATCTCGTTTGGCTGTCTATGTGTACGAGCTAAGACATGCATAAGTGTTACCTCTCTGATGACTTCCTGACTCACTTTGAAGTCTCTTAGTCATATACACTCATTTGTTCACAGTACAAGAGTGGCTTTAAGAGTTTTTATGTATTCAAAGAAAATTCATCTTTAACTCCCTTGTATAGTGGCTTTTCTAATTTCCCATGATTATTAGGATCAATCACCCCAACCAGTAAACCAGTACAGTGATTACCTTCCTTGCCTGTTGTTTCAGAGGCATGAGGACCTCAAAGTGGTTGAATGGCAATCTTAACTCTCAATTGGCTGGAGTCATTGTTCTTTCTCCTGGTGGGAGCACTACTCTTTTTGGAACTAAGACTTGTTGACCAGCAGATTTTAAATGTGTAGGAACAGGAAGGAAAATTATTTTTGTGAACTTGTGAATTCTTTCTATGAGAGAAAGAGCACCATAGAGTTGACACTGATTTAGAACACATATGGCCTCTTAGAGAACTCTCCCGCAGCCTGGGAGGTTATTTGCTATCTAGTTGGTGTCTTAATTGAAACTTCCAAGGTCCATTCCACCATTCTGTCAATCCAACAGTTTCAAGATAATGGAAACATGGCAAGACCAGTGAATTCCATGAGCATGTGCCCATTTCTGCACTTCATTTGACATGAAGTGGGTGCCTTGATCAGAAGCAATGCAAAATGGAACACTATGTTGGTGGATAATGCATTATGTAAGTACAGTTGTGTGCAGTGAAGGCAAACCCATATCCAGAGTATGTTTCTTTTCCATTTAGAACAAATTTTGCCCCTTCCATGATGGAAGTTGTACAATGTAATCAAGCCACCACCAGGGAGCTGGTGGCCATTCCAGAGAATGCTGCCATATTGGGTCTCACGCTATTGCTTTCTTCACCATACAAGTGGATGCTTTTACCTTGTCAAGTTGACACATGAACTTAACCATAACAAATTTGTTACATCATAATCTAACACTTTTTCATTAATCTTTATGATAAATGACAAGATGCATTGTGACTGCCCTTTAATATAGACTATCAAAATTACTGCAAAATTGTGCAGAATAGATAATACTAAATTGATCAAATTTAATTCAATTTTAAGGCACTGTTTTAAGCTGGAAAGGTTATAGCCATTCAAAGAAATATGTGGTGGTTGGAATGCAAACAATAAAAATAATGAAAAGTTATATACATATCGGTATGTTATAGTTTAATGAGTATCATGAAAAAAAATTAAAATAAGTCATGGATTTAGGAAAACAGGGGGGTTGCCAATACTTGACCTGTTCAGAGAAGTCTACAATATTAAAGTAAAATTATTCATGGTGAAGTGGTGGTAATCTGTTTCTTTAGATATTTGGTGAAAGGGCATTCTGAGCAGAGGGAACTACAAGAGTGAAGACCTTGCGAGCAGGTCATACCTGGCTGACTCAAAGAGCATGAGTAGATAGAAGGGCTAATCAGAGTGGATCAGAGTTAAAAAGAGAATGAGATTAAGTAGGGCCTAAGGGGGATGCAAAGGCAAAGTCTATAAAATATGTTGTCCATTACACAGATTTGGTCTTTACCTAAAATAGAATGACAGACAATTAGAGTATTCTAAGTAGATGAGTGATATGAACTAGCTATCTTTGTTAAATATCATATTGGTTTTTCCTTTGAAAAGTCTCTGCATCCAGGCAAGGGCAGATATAAGGAGAGAAGTTAGGAAGAATTCAAAAATGAACTGGAAGATAAATAATGGGATGGGTGTTTGGATTAGGTGAGAGTGGTAGAAGTGATGGTGGTGAGAAGTGTCTGGATTATGGATAAATTTTCAGAGCAGAGCAAGCATTTCCTGACCATGCTCTAGACATTCAAAGAATTAAAACCCTGATGCTTACTGGTGTATAATCCAGGGAGGGAGACTGTAAATTAGCATGCAATTCTAATAGGATATATAATAGTTAATTTATTTTCTTTTATTTCCTTTTGTCATGAAGGAATTTGTGAAACTACTGATCAAGCATTGGTGCTTCTGAGGCCTGGTAACCAAGTGTGACTCATAACTGAGTAAAATGACAATCTCTTCATTTTAGTAATGAACATAGTGTGGCAGCAACAATGCAGAGAATACTGAATGTTCTCTTCCTCTCTCTGGCATCTCAAGGACCTTGCATCTTTCAAATCTCAAAAACCAGAATCCTGAGGAGGCATGTCCCTGGAGATAATGTGTTGTCAACCAGTGCACTCACGCAGATTGTTTGCTTATTTCTTGTCTTTCTTACTTTAAATACAAGCTTGGAATTTCTCCTGAAATCATTGATCTAAAATAATTATTGTTTACATAACTGTCCATAGGACAGTGGAAAATTCTCTTGGAAAGCACAAACATGTACACATCTAGAATGATGTCACGTAACTTACTCTTTGTATATTTTATATTTCTTTAGCATTACACTTAGCTTCAGTATTGAACAAATTATGATAATCCAACTCTCATCACTTCATTTATGCAGTAGCATATGCCTAGCATACTCTAGCTCACATTCTTTAACTGAATACATTTTATTCATCAATACAGACTAAGGTCTGTTGTCATCCACATATTGAGCTATATTTTTGACTTGGACAGCATCCTTTTTTCTATGAAAAAAACCCAAGCATCTCTAATATTAAAGCATATAACAACACTGTATCTGTCAGGGTTCTCCAGAGAAACAGAAATTGTAGGGGCTGGCATATCTGTGACCCAAAGTCTGAAATTCATAGTAGAGGTTGGCAGGCTAGAAATTCCAAGGGGGATTGATATTGTAGGCTTACTGCAGAATATTTTTATTTTTTTCTGAAAACCTTAGTCTTTGCACTAAAATCCACCAATGGATTATATAAGAGCCACCCAATTATCAAAAGTCATCTCCTTTATTTAAAGACAAGTGATTGTAGATGCTGATTCCATTTATAAAATACCTCCACAGGAATTTCTAAGGCAGTAATTGACCAAACAACCAGGCCCCAGAAGCACCAATGCTTGATCAGTAGTTTCACAAATTCCTTCACAACAAAAGTCTGTCTTTTCTATTTCCATTCAAAATATTTATCTTAATAAGGCCCAAAGAAAGCTTTTCTGATGACTTGGTAATAGGAATCATGATTTCCACATTCCCATTTCCCAAATATCTTTCCCCATGTAAACCTTCCTCTTACTTTCTATATCCCAATATTAATGAATTATGTAACAAAAATGTCAGATCAGTTATACAATGATTCAATAGAAACTGTAGTGGCCATTTGCCTTTATTTTGCTATTTGCCTGAGAACTCAAATTCATATTTGTTTAAGTGTGCTACAATGGTAGAATCTATTATTCTAGATATTTGAATAATATTTGAAAATATTGGGAACATTATAAAGAAAAAAGGTAAAAAATTTGAAGTCCCTGATTCTGGAGGTGAGGAAGAATGGGTTATGGGACCACAATCCATGACTCCATGGAGAGAGGATAACTGGAAACTTCACATTTGGGCCCTGTCAGATTACTCCTTTTACAGTTGGTGTCAGGAAAAGTAAGATTCACTAGAAAAACCCTGACTTATTGAAACATGTGGTGTGATAAAAGAAAGGAAGAAGGGGCAGGTGATGAGAAATATTTGACTCTGGGAACCATGGGGATATGATTAGTATGAAAATGCACTTGAGCTTGGATCGGTTAGTGGAGATAAAATTTACCAATGGAAGTTAGACATAATGGAACCACCTATTGGTGAATTGGTTCATTGGATGTATAAGGAAATGCAAATTAATGATAAAAGTAAAACATACAATCTTTTGATTATTATCTGTAATAGCTAAAATGAAAGTGAAAGATGGGTCTATTTTGAATTCTGGCCATTCCAAATCACAGACTCTAGTATTAGTACCCCAGCTAAAATAACTTGTTGGTGCAGATTCTGCTTCTACAGTATTCTTAGCTTCTGGGCTGCATGAGGTACAGTCAACAGCTCCAGAGCCATTTCTAAAGTAAAAACCTATGCTGTTTAAGCAAACAAGGCTACTCTGATTCACAAAGAATGAGAAAAATAATGCTTAGAGTAAAGGGACTCATCTGGGGAGGGTGAATATCCTTAAAATCCTATTTAGACATGAGATGAGTAAAGTCAAAGTTGATGAGCTCACAACAAATATCTTAATATGGTACTCTTGAGAGTAGGATGGACCAAAATCTGTTGATACCCAAAATCAAACCACCTTAAAAATATCTTTATTCACCTAGTTTGCAGGAATTCAAGAAACCTGACCTTGAATCATCAAGGTTGATTTTCTGTAATCTAATTAATAAAAGGATTGATAAAAGGACTTGCAGTCCTTATCTAGACAGCTCTTTCCCCACACCTAGGGACCAAAAGCCTTATGTGTAATAGTGGATAAAATGATGAGGGAGCACAAAAGAGATTTTTCTGTGATTCCTTAACAGGAGAACTGCAAAAAACTATCGCTCCAAAACCTGTTTATAAAGTCCTAATGGAAGCTATAGTTATATTAATTATACATAGTGATATACAAACTTAATGGAATTACAATGGAAGTTTGGATAAAGTTTGGTATATTTGAACAGGCTTTATATGAAGTGGTTGTTTCTCTTTTACCTGAGTGTTCAATGTTGATAGATACTACGTCAGAAAATGAGAGAACAACTCCACTACATAGTATTATAAAACCAATATTTTTTGGCAAATTCTCAACATAGATGACAATTAAATTGGGAAAATATAGGAAAGGAACAGTTGGTGGAACTAAAGTGAAAATCTAGAAGGAAGTTGGAATTTTTGAAGAGAGTTTATGTGAAGCAAAGCATCTCTGTTACCTGAACATCCTAAAGGGATGAATATTAGGCCTGATAGGTAGGTTTCCCCTACCTAGTTTTGTAAAACAGAGACATATAAATCTACCCTTCAGGCAAAATTATGGATTAGACTTGCTAAATCAGGGGTTCTAACAATAGGTCAATTAGTTTGAATTGAAATTCAAAAAAACATTGTTTTGGGGATGCATTGATATGGGAGTAATACATTTATTAAACAATGCACAGCATAGTGTGGACTTAGTAAAGAGTCAATGGTTTTCACCTGACTGGCAAAGGGATCCATGGAACAAAAAAGCCTAAGAACCCCTGTACTAAATGAAAACTAATAAGATTTCCTGAGCCCTCACAAGTTTTTATCCCAAACTGTGTAGAATAGAAGCCTTACTCCTTGTATGAACAAATAATCTGTATTGTATGGTACCTCTGTGGGAGTGTAGACTGGGACTTATTGCAAAATTTGTAATAACTATCTAGTGACACCTGTTGGGAATTTGGACCAAAAGTTTTCATTTGAGGGAAAATTACTAATTGGCTATTAAAAAAATAATCCCTAAGCAGTATGGTATTTTTTAATTTGGAGTAATGAAAATGCTCTAAAATTGCTTGCAGTGATGAATGGACAATTCCGATTATTAAAAAAAAAGCCATTGAAGGCATACTTTAGATGGGCTGTAAGGTATGTGAATATATGTCAATAAAAATGTTTAAAAAATGAAAATAACTAATACTGTCCCTAAGACTGAGGGACATACCCTCGATATCTTGGGTGGTTTCATAGAAATGATTTAATAGGGTAGGCAATGACCAGAAGTTTTACATAATAAAATGGAAAATTTTGATATAGGAACATGCTACCAGGCAAATGAAAGGAGGTACATATAAGCAGGGTGCCTCTCTTCCTCTAGGAACAAATTCATAATCAACTGAGTAGCTGCTGGAATATACTGCCATTTGAATGGCTCCCTGTAAATAGCTCTTGATTAACTAAAAAAAATCTGATTTTATCAAGAATATCAGATCTAAGGTTAATGGACAGCATGCTGCCTAGAAGTCCAACACACTGATTGATGAAGGTAAAAACAATCAGCTTGGTAGGCTGAATTGCAGGCTTTTTGTCTCTGTATCTAGATTTTATCAACTCATAGGTGGTAGCCAATGGTCTGGCCATATGATCAGGCACATGGACAATGGAATAATTGTCTAATAATGGGGTTCCCTATAAGGAAGAGCCCCATGGAAATCACCATGGGAAATTGATGGTTGTGTTAAAGTAGAATATGTTGACTGTTGATTCCCATCACAAGAACGCCCTTACAGGACCAGAAGTTGATTGGAGCCTGTAGGTATCTAACCCAGTATGCTTGTTTGAGGTGGTTCCCAGGTCCATGACATCAGTGGATATTGGAGGATACAATAATGTAAAAATAGCCTGGGCCTTAATATCTAGGCTGAGCTACTATGATAAATACCACAGAATGGGTTGTCTTAAATAACAGAAATGTATTATCTCATGGTTTCAGAATCTGGAAGACTTGTTTCTTCCTGGGATTTGTAGCATACTGGTGGGCTGGCAATATTTAAGTTTCCTTGTCTTTCCCACCATGTGACATTGTCCTCTTCTAAGTTCCTGCTAACTCTGAGTATCCAGCTCCTCTTCATGATTTTTTCTTTATAGGATCAGAAATTATAAGATTAATACTCATCCTGATTCATTTGGTCACAACTTAAATAAAAAAAATATCTTCAAGAGGTCCTATTTACAATGTGTTCACACCCAGATGAATGGGATTAAGAATAAGAATCTGCTTTCTTCTGGGTTACATATCTCAATATGCCACTGGTTGAATTTAGACATATTCTTCTTGCACACTCTGAGGCATGAAATGCTGAAAACTATTCTCTCTGGTAACAAGAGACATAGAGTCTGAACATGCTCATGCAGTATACACTAGCAGTATTTGAATGCAGAAGCACCCCTTTTGGAATATATGGTCCCAGACATTGTGATGCTCATGGAAGCCATAATGGCCTCCACTATTGTTTGGTATGTGTTGTTTGACACATACCAAATGCATTTTTTCTCCATCCCACTGCAGGAGGAAGACCAGGATTAATTTGCTTTCCAGTGTCAAGGCTTACAGCATACCTTCACTGTAAAGATGTATTAAAGCTCCTCCACTCTCTGCTACCAATGGATAGGACAGGATTTGAGTAAGCCACCTGTACCCAGGGGACCTCATGTGTTCCATTATATTGATGCTACCATGTTGATGGGCAAGACAAAGGAACAAACTGCTACGTATGGCACACATTGCTGACAAGATGTTAACAGTCCAGCTGATACATAAATCCTAACAAGATACAAGGCCAAACCTAGCAGGTCACCTTCATAAGTAACTGTGTTGGTTAGGCTGATGTGTCAACTTGCCCAGGTAATGTTGCCCAGTTGTTTGATCACAAACGGACTGCAAGAACATTTCATGGACTTTAATCACCAGTGATTTGACTGCATATATGACTGATTACATCCAAAATTAACTGAGGAGATTTCCATCAGCAATGAGTGGTGGTTCATCCAAACAGCTGAAGGCCTTAAAAGAGAAGTGACTTCAGCATTCAGAGAGAGAGGTTCTATCTCTATTTCAGACAGTCAAAGTCTCCTGAGGAACTCATTGAGGACCTCTTTAGAGTCCCAGACTTCCAGCCACCCCTACAGAATTTGGACTTGTACAGCCCTATGGTCATGTGAGACAATTTGATAAAATATCATACATTTATAAATATCTCCTGTCAGTTCTGTATCCCTAGATAACCCTACCTAATACAGCTTGATACCAGGAGTTGTTCCTGAGAAACAGGATATTATTTCTGAATTGGTTCTGGGATTTTTGCAATTGGGACTCTGCTCTGATTACATTCAAGAGCACTACGGTCTCTGTTTCCAATAAATAAAGACCACTGATAGTTCATGGCATGAGTTGGCAATAGAGATACACAAAATATCATCACTGGATGTGACTACTTCCATGCTTATAAGAGACAAGACTCTAGGTTAAAGTGTTTTTAACACCTTAACAGAGATTTGTGGAGTTAAAAGTTGCAATGATGTTGGCTGGCTGTTCCTAAGTATGCTGGATACAGTTGAAAAAGAAAAATATGGGCTGAAGACTTCAAATTTGCAACTTAAGTGCTGCATGAATGATGTGAAAGTTTCTATGTGTGTCCTGAAGGAAAATCTTGTTTCATCCAACCATAGAATTGTGATCTTTGAAAAGTAGACCTAGTGTCTCATTGTGTGAGCAGCATAATTACAAAGGAAACTAAAATATCAACCTTGCAGGGTGTCTGCTGTTAATGTAAAGGAGTGGAATCCTGAGGATTAGGATAGATAAGTATGGTTTGATGATGATGGCAATGGGGAATTGAAACTCTAAATATTGCTGAGACTTTGACAGATGAACCTATTATGGTCTGCCCTGAGAAGACAGCTGAACACCCTCCTCCCCACTCTGAGGAAATAACCACCCAACCTCCAGTCTGAAGTCAGCTAACAGAAATCAAGTCTGCCCCACGGAGTCTTCCATCAAACTCCCACCTGAAGAGATTAATCCTGTCTCACCAGATGAAACTGCAACAGAATGTACTGAGGTAATTGGTTTGCAAGACACTTCTAAAATGTCTCCTTACCCACTCCCACTACCATCTTTCCTTCCAGAACTATAACAAGACCCCAAAGAAGTACAAAGTATGACCCATAAAGAAGTATACTATACTTCAAAAGAACTGCATGACTTTTCAATTTATATATAGAGAAATCAAGGAATATGTGTGCAAATGGATATTAATGGTGTGAGATAATGGTGGGAGGAATATAAAATTGAATCAGGCTGCCTTTATTGATATGGACACAGTAAAGAGAGATTCTGGATTCAATATTGTAGCTAGAGGGATTAGAAAGTGCTCTAATACTTGTTCAGGTGGTTGGCTGAAATATGTACTAAAAGATGGCTGATTTTGCCTGAGGTTGAGGTGCCCAAATTACCCTTTGACCAGGGTAACTGTGCATGGGGTAAAATGAAATAATCAGACATTTCAGGGATTATTAAACACTGGCTTAGAAGTGACATTAATTCCAGGAGACCCAATACATCACCAGTCAGAGTAGGGGCATATAGAAGTCAGGCGATCAAGGGAACATTAGCTCAGATATGTTTTACAGTGGGTCCAGTGGGTCTCTGGACCCATTTTGTGGATTTTTCCCCCTGTAACAGAATATATAATTGGAAGAAACATTCTCAGCAACTGGCAGAATCTCCACATTGTTTTTCCTGACTTATGGAATGGGGGCTATTGTGGTAGGAAAGGCCACATGGAAGCCACTACAAGTGTCCTTAACTAGCAAAATAGTAAATCAAAAGCAATGCAGGATTCCCGGATGGAATGCAGAGATTAGTGCCACCATCAAGGACTTGAAGGATGCTGAAGCTGTGATTTCCATGATATCCCCATTCAACTCTCTTATTTGGCCTATGCAGAAAACAAGTGGATCTTGGGGGATGATAGTGGACTATTTTAAACTTAACCAGGTGGTGATTACAATTGCAACTGCTGTTCCCTATGTTGTATTATTGCTTGAGCAAATCAACACATCCTTTGGTACAAGGTATGCAGCTATTGATCTACCAAATAATTTTTTAAATAAATTCCCATTATTAATGACAAACAGAAACAGATTATTTACAGCTGGGAAGGCCAGCAATATGTCTTCACTGTTCTACCACAGGAGTATACCATCTCTCCTTCCCTATATCATAATATTGTCTACAGAGACCTTGATTATCTCTCCCTCCAAGTCATCACACTAGTCCATTGTATTTTAACTGGATCTAGTAAGCAAGAAGTAGCAATTACTCAAGACTTATTGGTAAGGTATTTGTGTGAGAGAGGATGGGAGGTAAATCCAACAAAATTCCACCTTGGTGAAATTTCTAGGTGTCCAGTGCTGTGGGGTATGATGAGATACCCTTCTAAAGTGAATGATAAGCTTTTGCATCTGGTAAAAGCTCTTATGACCATAAAAGAGGCACAATGCTTAGTTGGCCTGTTTGGATTTTGGAGAAAACATATTCTTTATTTGGGCATATTATTCTGGCTCATTTACTGAGTGACAAGAAAAGCTGCCAGTTTTGATTGGGTACCTGAAAAAAAGGAAGTTCTACAACAGGTCTAGGCTGCAGTACAAGATGCCCTGTCACTTGGTCTATATAAGCCAGCAGATCCAGTAGTGCTGAAAGTGTCAGTAGAAAATAAAGATGCTGTCTAGATTCTTTAGAAGACCACTATAGGAGAATCAAAACGCAAACCCTTAGGATTTTAGAGCAAATCCCTACTACTGGGACTTAGTAGAAACTGAATGCTTAATCATGGGCCATCAAGTTACCATGAAACCTGAGTTGCCTGCCATGAGCTGAATAAAGTCTGACTCACCAAACCAAAGCACTGCCTCATAAAATAGAAGCGGTATATATGAGATAGGGCTTGAGAGGGTCCTGAAGGCACAGGTAAGTTACATGAGAAAGTTTTCCAAATACCCAAGGCCACCACTCCTACCACATTAGGTTTTCTTTCCCAATCAACAGCTATGACCTCTTGGGAAATCCCTTACAATCAGTTGACCAAGGAAGAGAAAACTCAGTCCTGCTTTACAGATGGTTCTGCACAATATGCAGGTACCACCAAAAAATGGACAGTAGCAGCATTCCAGCCCCATTCTGGGACATCCTTGAAGGACAGAGATGAGGGGAAATCTTCTCAGTGTGCAGAACTTATAGTGCACCTGGTTGTTAATTTTGCTTGGAAGGAGGGATAACCAGATGTATATTTATGTATTGATTCATGGGCTTTAGCCAACGGTTTGGATGTATGGTCAGGGACTTGTATAGAACAGGTTTTAAAAACACTGATGACAAAGAAGACTGGGAAGAGGTATGTGGTTAGACATTTCCGAGTAGGCAAAAACCATGATAATATTTGTGTCCCATATGAATGCTCAACAGAGATAACTTCAACAGAGGAAGATTTTAATAATCAAGTGGATAAGATGACCCATTCTGTAGATATTAGTCAGTCTTTTTCTCAAGCCACTCATGAGCAAAGTGGCAATGGTGGTAGGGATGTAGGTTATGCATGGGTTCAGCAACATAAACTTTCCCTCACCATATCCAATCTTGCTACAGCCATTGCTGAATGCTCAATCTGCCAGCAACAGAGATCCACACTCAGCCCCAGAAATGGTACTGTTCCCCGAGGTGATCAGCCTGCCACCTGGTGGCAGATTGATTACATTAAACAACTTTCATCATGGAAAGGACAGTGATTTCTTCTAACAGGAATAAATATATACTCCAGAGGTGGGTTTGCCTTTCCTGAATGGAATGCTTTTTTCAAACTACAATCTGTGAAATTATCACATGTCTTATCCACTGCCCTGGTATTTCACATAGCATTGTATCTGATCAAGAAACCCACTTCACAAACATCTCCCACAAGTGTGTCCCACCACCCTCAAAGGACTTACACATCCTGGGGTCTTGCCACCAGCCATAGACCACAGTTCACATCGTAGACCACACTCTCTCCCACACAGTTCTTAGTGGTGTGTGCTGATTTAAAATGGCCTACATCCGTTGCCACCACGGTACTCAGGACAACTTCCAAATCCCAAAGAAGCCCCTGTATTTCAACTGCTCATCCCCTCCCTGCCCCAAAATCCCAGTGGGTTCTGTGTAATATTTCAGGTAATCTAAGCACCTCTTAAAATATATTTATATAAATATAAATAACATTTTTGTAATCAAATGCACATATATGCATATATATTTATATATCATTTTACAAATAGTGGTATGTATTGTGAAAGTTTTGATTTTTACCCACAATAAAAAATAAATTAATTAAAAAAAAAAAGAAACCCACTTCACAGGAAATGATGTGTGGAAATGTGCACATATTCATGGAATTCGCTGGTCTTACCATGTTCCCCGTCATCCAGAAGCAACTGGACTGATGGTATGGTGGAATGGTCTTTTGAAGGCTCAATTACAGCGTCAAGTAGGAGGCAATATTTTGCAGGGTTTGGGCAAGGTTCTCCAGGAGACTGTGTATGTTCTAAATCTGTGCCCATTCTATGGTGCTTTATCTCCCATAGCCAGTATTCATAGGTCCAGGAAACAAGGGGTGGAATTGGGAGGGGCACCTTATATCATTGTCCTTAATTACCCACTAGGAGAACTTTTGCTTCCTGTCCCTAGAACCTTGAGCTCTGCTGGTCTCCAGGTCTTAGTTCCAAAAGGAGGCGTGTTTACACTAGGAAACACAACAGTGATTCCATTGAACTAGAAGTTAAGACTGCCACCTGGTCACTTTGGGCTCCTCATGCCTCTGAACCAACTAACAAAAAGGGAATTCTTGCATGGGCTTGGGAGATTGATCTTAACTATCAAGGGGAACTAGGACTACAACTACACAAAGAAAGTAAAGAAGAATTTGACTGGAATACAGGAGATCTCCTAGGGCATCTTTTAATACTTCCATGTCCTGTCATTAAAGCCTGTGGAAAATTGCAACAACCCAATCTTGGCAGGACTAACAATGGCCCAGAATCTTCAGGAATGAAGGTTTGGTTCACTCCACTAGACAACGAACCATGGCCAACTGAGATGCTTGCTGAGGGTAAAGGAAACATGGAATGAGTAGTGGAAGAAATCAGTAGTAAATATGAGCTTCAACTACATGACTAGTTACAGAAATGAGGACTACTGTAGCCATGAATATTTCTTCCTTGTATTGTTATGAATATGTTTGTATATATACATAAATATCTTTTTTCCTTCCATATTCTTTCCCCTTATCATATGACATAAATTGCATTAGTTTCATGTTGTGGTATTAAGGATTGCAAGTTAAAGAGTGAATATTACCTAAAGACCTGCACCCTATTATGGAGGGATTTAGTGTGTTTCTAATATTGTTAGAAAAAAAATATATATATAATGAGAGAGAATTTCTATCTCTACTTCAGACAGCCATCATCTCCTGGGGAATTCACCGGAGACCTTCATGGCTTGCATACCGTCATATGGAATTTGTACTTATGCATTACCATGGTCACGTAAGACAATTTGATAAAATCTCATATTATTTACAGATATCTCCTGTGAGTTTTGTTTCCCTAGAAAACCCTGGCTAATACAGTAGCATATGGGCTAGAGACTCAGCATCAATTCCCTGTCTCATTATGGGACAAATTACAATCTGTAAAGTCACACACCTCCAAAAGGGAGGCACAGCATTTGATGGGGCTATATGCCTATTGACCTCATCTTGGTATCTTCCTGGAATTCCTATATCAGGTGACATGAAAAGTAGGTATTTTCCACTGGTGAAGGGAGGAAGAGAAGGATCTGCAAGAGGTAAAAGTGGATTTTTTTACGTTTACAGACTGGATCTACATTTGAGCTTTAAGTTTCTCCCACCTGGACCCACACCAACAAGTCCCTCTGGCAGAAGGAAGGAAAAATAGGAATGCACAGGTTACTGGGAATTTGGTTAAAGATGTTTCCAGACACAGCCCAGCATTTCTCCCCTTTTGAGGTGCAACTTCTGCATGTTGTTGGGCCTTGATAGGAATGAAAAGGATCACCAAGAGCTCCCAGGTCCTGCTGAGACCAGAAATCCCCATCATGTCCTGAGTCCTGGCTAACAGACATTATCCTGCCTGGTAACCAGGCAGTGCCCAACAATAAAGTATCATCAAATGGAAGTGGATGGCTGAACCATAGGGTATCTCTATAGTTAGCTTCCTGAGGAACAGCCAAACTGCCCTCCACAAAGGCTGCACCATTCTATATTCCCACCAGCAGTGGATAAGTGTTCGCTTTACTCCACATTCTCTCCAACACTTGTAGACCTCTGTTTTTTATTAACAGCCACTAGTTTAATGGGTGTAAGATGATATTGCAATATAGTTTCAATGTGTATTTCACTAATAACTACTGATGTTGAGCATCTTTTCATGTGTTTTTTAGCCATTTGTATTTCTTTTTTGGAGAAGTGTCTATTGAAATCTTTTGTCAATTTTTAAGTGGGTTGTTTGTTTTTTTATTTTCAAGATAGAGGATTTCTTTATATAATATCTGCTGGATATTTAGCCCTTATCAAATAAAAGGTTGCCAAATATTTTATCCCATTGAGTAGGCTGTCATTTTCACTTCCTTGGCAAACTCCTTTGAAGTGCAAAAGTTTTATTTTTCATTTTTTATTTTGAGGAGGTCCCATATATCTATTTTTTTATTTTTTGCTTGAGCTTTGGGTATAAAGTTTATTAAATTATTTCATACTACAAGATCTTGTAGATGTTTCCCTACATTATCTTCTAGGAGCTTTATGGTCTTGGTTCTTATATTTAGATCTTTGATCCATCTTGACTTAATTTTTATATAGGGCATGAGATTGTGATCCTCCCTTATTCTTTTGGATATTGATATCCAGTTCTCCCAGCACAATTTTTTGAAGAGGTAGCATTTTCCAGGTTGAGTGGATTTGGTGGCCTTGTAGAATATTAATTTACCATATATGTGAATATTTATATCATAACTCTCAATTCAGTTCCATCAGTTAGTATGTCTATCCGTGTGCCAATACTATGCAGTTGTGACATCTGTAACTTTGTAGTATGCAATAAATACAGGTTGTGTAATTCCACCAATTTTCTTTTTCTTTTCAAATATATTTTTGGCCATTTGGGGTCCTTTGCCCTTCTAAATGAATTTCATAGTTTTTCCAATTCAGTGAAAAATGCTATTGAGATTTTTATTGGGATTGTGTTAAATCTGTAAATCAACTTGCACAGGACAGAATCTTAATAATGTTTAGTTTACAATCCATGAACATGGAATGTTCTTCCATTTATTTATGTTTTTTGATTCCCTTTAAAAATGTTGTGTAGTTTTCTGTGTACATATTTTATATCTTTATTTAAGTTTATTCCTAAATATTTGATTCTTTTAGCTGCTATTTTAAATGGAAATTTTTCTTGATTTCCTCCTCAAATTGCTCATTATTGAAGTACAGAAATGCTACTGATTTTTCTGTGTTGATCTTATCTCCTGCCACTTTATTGAACTCATTTATCAGCTCTAGATGCTGTTGAGTTTTTTCAGGGCTTTTTATGTATAAGATCATGTTATCTTAAAGCAGTGAAATTTTTATTTCTTCCTTTACAATTTAGATGCATTTTATTTCTTTTTCTTTCCTAATTGCTTGAGGAACATACCTCTAACAAAATGTTAAGTAAGAGTGGTGACAGAGAGCATATTGTCTTGTTTCAGATTTTAGAGGTAAAGCCTTTAGCATTTCACCATTTAATGTGATATTAGCTGTGGGTTTTATCTATATCCTTTATCATGTGAGGAAATATCCTTCTATTTCTATCTTTTGAAGTGTTTTATCAAAAAAGTGTCCTGTATTTTGTCAAATGCTCTTTCTGCATGAGTAGAGATGATCATGTGATTTTTAAAAATCTATTTATGATGTGTATGACATAGATTGATTTCCTTATTTTGAACCTTCCTTTCATACCAGGATGAAAACCACTCGATCATAGTGTATAAGTTGTTTTATGTGTTGTTGGATTTGATTAGCAAGGATTTTGTTGAGGATTTTAGCATCTAGGTTCATTAGAGAGATTGGTCTGTAGGTTTCCTTTCTTGTGGCATCTTTATGTGGCTTTCATATAAGGGTGACATTAGCTTCATAGAATGAGTTAGGTAATGTTTCCTCCACTTCTAATTTTTTGGAAGAATTTAAACAGGACTGGTGTAAGTTCTTTCTGGAATGACTAGTAATATTCATCTGTTAAGCCATCTGGTCCTGGGCTTTTCTTATTTAGGAAGTTTTTAATGACTAATTCAATCTCATTCCTGTGATCTGTTGTGTTTATAAATTTCTTCTTTCCTCAATGTATGCTGCTTGTGTGTTTCTAGAAATTTGTCCATTTCATCTAAGTTATCCATCTTTCTGGCACACAATTTTTTCACAGTATCCTCTTACGATACTCTTTATTTATGTGGGATTAGTGGGGAAATCCCTTACTCATATCCTATTTTATGTATTTGCATCTTCTCTCTTTTTTCTTTGTTCAACTGTTTGTCAATTTTTTGAATCTTCTCAAATAACAAGATTTTGTTTTTGGTATTTTTTCTAGTGTTGTTTTTTATTCTCAATTTCATTTAGTACTGTTCTAATTCCATCTTTGTGGAACTCCTTTTCATCAGTTTTTATATGAGACAAGATCATTTAGAAATTTTTAATTATTTCCTTTTCCACTGGCTCACAATCTACCCCTTCAATTCTTGGGCCAGTTTGTCATAGGTAACACCTTGGAGAATGCATCAGCTCTACTGATGTTCAGCATCCTTGCCCCCTTGGTACCAAACCTTGCTCTTGCAGCAGCCTCTCTAGCCTCCACAATTAAGACTTTGTCACCTATGCTGTAATTTTTCTTTCCTGTTCATTCTGTGGTCAGCTCTCATATTTGCTTCTGTGCCCATATATTTTCTCACTGCTTTGGCACTGGCTACATGTGTACTTCTTCTTTTTCAAGGGGTTATGGAGATGTTTGCTATCTTGCAAAAAAAAAAACAAAACACTTTTTCCTCAGATGAAAATTATCTCATCCATTCCTTTACTGAGTCAACAGCTATTTTCTGAGGCATAAATATGAGTGTGGAAATGTGTTAGTATTTCAGGTATGACTGTAGAGAAAGACTAAATCAATTTTCTAGGAATTTAAATTTGATTTTGGAAGATAGAAAAAAATATATAATAAAGCTATAAAATATTTTAGATTGTGTTAAGTGCCAAGGAGAATAAATAACCCAAACAGGGAGACAAGATGGAAAATGTGGGATTAAATGTCAACTAAGAAATGTCTAACAAGAAGTTGATATTTGCATAAAGATCTGAAGAATGACAGGAGAGAGCTAAGGAGTATTCTGGGGAGAAGGTATTACAAGGAGAAGGAACCTATCATTGCTAAGAGCCTCAGGAAGCAGGTCATCCAGTATGCTAGAAAAACAATGTTGGGGATGAGTCATACCCCCAGAAAAGATATTTTCAAATCCTAACACAGTCTTGTGACTCTGACTTTATTTAGAAATAGGGGGACTTCCAGGAAGGTGGTGTT
The DNA here is from genome assembly GCA_026826555.1 of Tolypeutes matacus. Classification (NCBI taxonomy): domain Eukaryota; kingdom Metazoa; phylum Chordata; class Mammalia; order Cingulata; family Chlamyphoridae; genus Tolypeutes; species Tolypeutes matacus. Next base: position 141,358 of record JAKSZT010030253.1, on the reverse strand, counting down.
GAAGTAGATAGGTAAGGCTCAACTATCTCACAAAAACAATGGAGCATTGGCAAATAGATATCCAAAGGAGCTGCTTTGGGGATCTGCAGACAAGGAGAGGGCTGCACATCATACAGGAGCAAGAGGAGCAGATAGATAAAGAAGACAAATGAGAACCATGAGTTACTCTCTCCTGCAACTGGGAATGGCAGACATCCCCCACCCTCAAGGAAAATAACCTCAGTAAAACACCTGGCTCACTGCAGTCAGCTGAGATTGTTTCAGTAAGACCCTGGGTTCACTGCAGCCAACTGGAAGGAAGAGGGTTCTTGAAGAGGGCAGAGAGTGATACCTGTTCAGTGAGTTTGGTCAGCTGAGTACGGTTAGATTCTCAGATGTAACCAGCTCAGCAATTGGCAGTTGAAAGAGAACCATCCATGGTGGAGCTGAAGGGCAAAGAGGTGGGGGACTAGCACCCAACAAAATCATAGACAGAGAAGTATAAAATGGAGGGGAGATAGGGCAAGTGGAACACAGGGACAAAATACCCTAGCGAGAACTGAGAACTGAAGCTGCCCGAGGGATAGGGGAGGGGGGATTGTGTCAGGGAAGCTGTCACACTCACCTGCCTTGGGAGACAGAGGAATCAAGTCATAGAATGACAGGCACCTAACAGTCCTGGAGAGAAGGAAGCCAGGAGATATAACTGGCAAACTGTTAGAAGTCCAACTTGCCTGAAGGGGATAAAGGGCAGAGAGAGACAAATAAGCTTTCAGAAGCCTACCTGACCTGTGGAGAGGGTGTAGCCCCATGGATGACTGCCTGCCTCATGCATACTAGGCCTCTGATTTGATCCCTTGAATTTTCTAAGAGAAGGGATACAGAGAGTGATCCAGCTGGTATTTTGTGACACAGAACTTACAGACTGAGATTTTTCTTTTCTTTAGGTATTTTGATCTGTTATTTTACATATTTTTAAAATTTATTATTATCATTTAATTCTTTATTTTATACTCTAAAGCTGGGTACCTTATCTGTGGAGGGCAGGTTGCAGGGTTATTGATTGCTGAGCACTGGCAGTCTGAGACAGTTCCAAGTGACTTAAGAGGGAACTCTTTTTATCTTTTTTAAAAAAATGTACTTGTATTTTTTCCTGGGGTTGTTTTGTTGTTGTTGTTTTTCTCTTACTTTGTTTCCTTTTTTTCATTTCCTTCTTTTTTCTCCTTAGTTTCTTTATTTCCTTTCTTTCTTACATTTTTCCCACTCTCTTTGCTTTTCTTATATTCCACCTTCTCTTGATTGGTCTTCAATTTTTTTTTTCCCTCTACTCTTTTCAAACTTCTGGTCTTTTATTTTATTCTATTTTTTTCCTTTCTTCATTTTCTTTTATACCACATTTTTTCTTCTTATTCCTTTTTATTTTTAATGATTTTTCATTCTGATCACTTATTTTTTCCCCTGGGTCTTTTGTGGATGTTTTCTATCATTTTTATTATAATTCCTATTATTCTTTTTCTAGTCTTCAATCTCTCCTTTTCTATGGTAATAATATTTTTTTCATGGAAATAGGCAACTACAAAATATACAATAGTAGAACCAAGTACTAAAGAGGAATCTTAACAAAAAATAAAGCAAAATAAAACCCTAGAGTAGAAAGAGAAGCTAACCATCTGAATAATCCTATCAACAGAAACAGATGCCTAGGCACCAGCGAAAAACTACAAGCCATAGTAAGAAACAGGAAGACATGACCCAGTCTAATAAACAAAAAACAAAAGGAGATGCAGAATGTGGAACAATTAATCAAGGATGTCCAAACAAATAACATAAATCAACTTAATGAAGTGAAGGAGGAGATTAAAGAAATTAATGATACAGTGGAAGAGTATACTGAAGAAATCATGAACATGTATAAAAAGATAACAGATTTGATGGTGATGAAAGGCACAATGCAAGAAATAAAAAGATATGTTGGAAGCATATAACAGCAGATTTGAACTGGCAGAGGAAAGAATCATTGAATGTAGTTCATCTGAAAACAGACAGATAGGAGAACAGATAGATAAAAAGAAAAATTCAGCAGGGAATCAGAGAATTGAATGACAACATGAAATGCACAAACTTTGGCATTATAGGTATCCCAGAGGGAGAAGAGAAGGGAAAGGGGACAGAAGGAGTGTGGGAAGAAATAATGGCAGGAAATTTTTCACCTCATTTGAGGGACAAGGATGTGCATGTCCAGGAAACACAGCACACTCTAAACAGTATAAATCCTAACAGGCCTACCTCAAGAAATATACTTTTCAAATTGTCAAAAGCTCAAGACAAAGAGAATACTGAGAGCAGCAAGAGAAAAGAGATCAATCACATTAAGGGAAGCTCAATAAGATTAAGAATTGATTTCTCACCTGAAACCATAGAAGCAAGAAAGCAGTGGTATGGCATAGTTAAGGTGCTAAAAGGAAAAAAAGAAAAAACTGTCAGCCAAGAATTCTCTATCAAGCAAAGCTGGCATTCTTACTAATAATCTTCCTTTCTATAATCTCCTGTAACCCTCTCTCTTATGTTCTTTTTTTTTTTTTTTTTCAAGCTGCACAACTCTCTTTAGTATTTCTTGAAGGGCAGGTTTCTTGTTGACTAACTCTCTTAATTTCTCTTTCTGTGTATTTTGAACTAAGCCTCCTTTCAACTGGAAGCAGAGTGGGCATCACTATCCCCAAATCCTCAAGTTTGAGGAATGAACAAACATAAGAGAGGAATGCAACTGTGGACTAAAGTAGACTTATTATTATTCTAGCAATGTAGCATAGATATAAAGGCAGTGGTCAATGGAGTTTCTGAGGGGAGGAAGATGGAAAGAATATGTGTAACATGGGTCATTTTGGGGACATTGGAATTGCCCTGCATGACATGTTAAGGATGGATACAAACCATTATACATTTTGTCACAATCTATAAAATGGTACTGTGCACAGTATAAAGCATAATGCATTCTATAGACCATGGGTTTTAGCAATGCTTCAATATGTTTTTATCATTGGAACAAATATACCACTTTAATGAAATATTTTGTTAATGGGGAAATGTGTGATAGGAGATGGGCTGGGTTATATGTGAATCCGCTATATTTTCAATGTAACACTTATGTAATGTAAAGCTTCTTTAAAAAAATAATAAAATAAAATAAAGAAATAAGGACATAAAAGATGTAATCAGTTATGATAAAGAAAAAAACAGATCAGGCTGGGTCCTATTCCAATAAGACTGCTGTCCTTATAAAAAGGAAATTTTTTTCACACAGATAAACAAGGGAGAAGGCTATATGAAGAAGAGAAGAGATTGGAGTTATGCTGCCATAAGCTAAGAAAAACCAAACAGCCAGTAACCTCCAGAATCTAGGAAGAGAAAAAGAATGACAATTTTCTAGCACCACCAGGAAAGCATGATTCTTCTGGCAGTTTGTTTTCAGAATTTTAGCCTGTAAAACTGTGAAACCATAAATTTATGATGTTTTAAGTTACCAAGTTTGTACCATTTTGAACGGCATCACTTGGAAGCTAATACAAACAGCAAGATGACCAGAAGATTTACATCTGTTTGGAAGTTAGAGAGTGAAGCGGAAACTATGGCATCATAACAGCTTCATCTAGCTATGTTGCATCACTAATCTAAAACATTTCCTGGGACACATAGATATGAAAGAATTAGAAGAAGTACTACCTCAGAACTAATTATCGATACCCAACTACAGGTTGCCTTGCCTACTATGCACAGCTACCCTGGAATTGAAATGGCCGAGTGCAGCCAAAGAGATACAGTAGCCAATGACTTTATGGCCTCCTATAAATTACATGTTAATTATATCATTTTTGTCATTGGTCCCTCCCTGTCTCCCCGCCAGCAATTTTTATTTTTTTCTGATAAAAGGAAAGTCCTTTTATTTCCCTCTGTCGAAAGGAAATTTCTCCGGTCTTCCAGTCATCAGTATTGCATCTATGATGGTTGGTCATCAGTCTGGTTTTAACATAATATATAATTTGCCAAGTTATTTACACAAGTACCAGTTATCCAAACCTAAAATTTTAGCCACAACTCTGCTGTGCCTTCAATTTTAAAGGAGGACTTATTTGAGGTTGGACTATCCATTCATATTTCTGCTAGAGTCTCAGCAATATCCTATGAGAAGTTACTCAGAACATAACTGTCAAATAATTTGGCCAGGATCTTAAGACAACTGAGACTTTTAGGGAAGAAGAGGTAGAAGAAATACACTCCTCATTATTTTCCTAAGACAGCAAACTATGGTATCTTCAAGAAAAATAATGCCATCATCAATTTCTTATCATAACTAAATTTAGATATTCCCATTTCCACAAGACAAGGGAAAGCATGTCATCCATCAATCTCATGCAGCCTAACAATTTTCTCAAAATGTCTCAGGGTGGAACTAGAGAAAAACCCAAACTTTTACATGTATTTCAAGAAAATTTTTCTTATTTATAAGAAGAAATTAGAAATAACAATTTCATCAAATTTATCATTGTACAAAAACATACTCGACAAAAAGACTGTATTTTAATATGCTTGAGAAATTCTAAAATTTATTTTTTTAACATTTAAAAACAATCTTTTCCTGTCTTGTCCAAAAAAGGTATTTTTTGTATAAGACAGTGAGAAACACACTATTTCTAGCAAGACAGAATTTTTTTTGTGTGTTTTAAAAGCAATTTTATTGAGGTATGTTCACATACCATGCAATCCATCTAAAGTGTATTTTTGGTTTTATCACTGAGTTGTACACTCGTCACTGCAATCAATTTTAGAGCATTTTCATTAATCAAAAACATCTATTAGAAATCACCTCTCAAACCCTCTATCCTTCCCCTGCAGTTCATAACCTCTAATCTAATTACAGCAAGGCAGAATTTGAGTTTCACAGTGGTTCCTCTAACACAGATATAAAACTAATATCCATTCTGTTTGGTGAAGACAGTTCAAATTAGTGATGAAATATTAAATAAATATTTGATTTTCAGATTATAAATTGAACAATTGTTTGAGGTTTAAAGGTCTACTTAATTTTATGTATTTCTTTTAACAATCCAATGATGTTTTCTTATAATGGAAATTATACTTGATTTTTTCATATCACATATAAACTCAATATAGAAAATAAAAAGCAAATATCAAATATGTGCAATTATGATTTCTTTCCATTGTTCAGTATTGTATGGATTTTCCTACTCTTTCTAAATCTAAATAGCAGATATTTGATCAAAAACTACTATGAATAGCTCAGTAAAGTTGTAGAAGATACATATTGAGACATTGCTGAGATTTGAAAAATGTACTTGATCCAAAATCATGTTATCTCAAAGTGATTATAACCTCTAGCTTTTAAAGCAAAGCTACATATCATAATATTACATTGTAATTAATCTTTGAAAATGGCTAATAGATCAATGATAGTCTAATGGAGGAAAGAACTGTGAGTCTTTGAATAATGTAAGATCATTTTTCTAGTGATGAGATGGCTGTACTTAGTTTATAAAGAAAAGACAGGATGTGGTTAAGAGGAAAAGAGAAGATATTGAATGCTTGAGGCTGAATATCAGGGCATGCAGCAAACAAGTGGATATTGCCTGTTATAAAGAACACAAAGAAATGTGATCACTAGACTGGGGGGTACTTTTAGGAAGTAATAGGAATGCACAGAGTTGGGGAATATTATGGAGGAAAGTTTATATCACTGCTGACTTATAATTGTGTGTTACATAAGCAGTGGTCCAGAGGGAAATGTGAGTTTCTAGGGGTGGGAGAATGAGAAAATAAAGTGAGATTGTCAGTAACCCATGGTCTGATATGATAGCTCTTCATTCACACAGAGTGCAAGGGCTGAACTTCAAGAAAGAGCAGGAATTAATTTTGAAAATTTTAATCTGAGTCACTAGGAAAAATTGATAAAAACAATAAACTTACTGGTATCCAATTAGAAGACACATCGTGGTAGAAGATGGAACTTTCAGTTTTGTACACATTGAGGTTAGGATGATGGCAATACATCAAATGTATTATTAGATAAAATCAGAGGTACAGAAAAATATGTGCTGCACTTGGAGGGATAGGTGGAAACAAGAATAGATGTGGTCACAGGAGAAGTAGAAAAGAGAAGAAATGTATAATAACTGGTGGGAGGTGTGGGAGGTGGGCAACATGGGAATCCGAGTGGGTTCCGTATAATATTTTAGGTAATCTAAGCACCTCTTAAAATATATGTATATATATATATAAAAAATAACATTTTTGTAAGCAAATACACATATATGCATATATATTTATATATCATTTTACAAATGTTTGTATGTATTGTGAGAATTTTGATTTTTACCCATAATAAAAAAAAAAAAAAAAAAAAAAAAAAAAAAAAAAGAAAAGAAAGATTACAATGATGTAGTAAGGAGGTTCACGAGGATGAGCAGGTAGATAATTGTGGTAAAGAAGAGGAATATCTGCAGATAGTTTCATATAAAAATAAGCATACATAGATATAAGTGGTATAGACAATACAGATGCTAGAGATGACAGCTCTAAAGATGGATATAGGTATAGTTTCAGGTTTAACTCTGTCTATGGATATAGACATAGACTACATAGCCAAAGCTTCCAATTTACATAAGACAGGTTCTGTATATACCCTGTATCCCAATGTAATATCTACTGACAGTTTTACTCTCAAAAAATGTCTATATTTGGATGATAAATTTTATGATCCCAATGGATAGAGATATGTATAACTTTAAGTATAAGTATGTGTGTGTATGCACAATAGTGTGTAAGTTTCTGAGTATACATAAGTATGTCTATATAATATAGATAGATATATAGACAGAATTCTTTTTCTATGAATTATTCCAATTTTTTCCTATGAAAACAATCTAAGTAATGTGACAATCAATTAATTTTCTCAATATTATGTGAGCTGTAAACATGTTTTATGACATAAAAACTTTCTAAGTGCTCCTTTAACCTCTGTGTTTCGCAAGCTGTAGATGATGGGGTTTAACATTGGAGTGATAACCCCATACAGCATCAAGATGAGCCTGTCTCTGGCTGGGGAGTGATGACTAGAGGAAGGGTGGACATATGCAAATATCTCTGTGCCATAAAACAAACAGACCACCAGGAGATGGGAAGCGCATGTGGAGAAGGCTTTCTGCTTGCCTTCAGCCCAGTGGATCTTTAGGATGGCAGATATGATGTAGCCATAAGAAATAAAATTTATCAGAAAAGCACCGATACCTATCATACTTCCTACCACTAAAACAAGCATCTCTGGGAGGTACCTGGAATAACAAGAGAGTGCCACCACCAAAGGGATGTCACAATAATACTGATTAGACTGGTTGGGCTTACAGTAAGACAGGGGGAAGGTGAACACTGTATGCAGAAGGGAATTAAGAAACCCTGCTGCCCACGTTCCAGCTGTCATCTGGGCACAGCGTGCCTTAGTCATGATGAGGGTGTAACGAAGGGGATAACATATGGCCACATACCAGTCATAAGCCATGACTGAGAGAAGGAAAACCTCGGTCCCTGCAAGGGCCACCAGGAAATAAAGCTGCAAAGCACACCCAACAAAAGAAATGCTTTGCTTCTCAGCCAGGAGGTTCTCAACTATCTTGGGAACAGTAGCTGAATATGTCTAAGGGCAGAATATGTCTAAGAGGGACAGATTTGCCAAGAAGTAATACATCAGTGTGAGCAGCTTTGGTACTGTTTCCCACCAAGGTGACCTGATAGATGACAGCAAAAACCACAAAGAGAGGATAGCGCACCTGGGGGAGATCAGAGAGCCCTATGAGGATGAAATCATTCATGGTAGTGAGATTGTCGACTTCCATCTCTTCTTTCCACAAGGCTCTTTCTGGAGCAAATGAAACCAAAAGAGGTTAAGATAAAAACTTAGGAGCCTAGTGATGAGGAACACTTGGAAAATAGATTGGGATTAGTTGATGATGAATTGTGTTAATCCTATTTCATTATAAATTTCAGTTATTAGAATTATTGATAAAAACAGACTATGCAACTATAATGTTTCTTGAAATATTCAAGCTCACTTCCTTACCAAGAAACATTGTTTATTCTTCCTTTATATATGAAAATTAAAATATTTTATTCACAAAAAGCATATCTTAATATAAATTAAATACAAATTTTTTAAAAATTAAATTTAGTCTATGTAATATAAATAATGCCTAGTTGATAATGTTGTATGTGACCACAAAAGTAGATATATTTGTTTATATATGCAAATCACTTTCCCCTTAAAACTTAAATATTTGACAATATGGGGTTTCTAATTCTTAAATGCTCTCATTTACTCTTATTTTATTTTCTAATTACATTTTATTATACCATAATAGCCCAAATCATCAGAATATTTATGATTATTTACGAAAAGCATTAATTTACTTGAAAGTCTGCAATTGATACTTATGTACATGTCTTCCTGACACTTGAAAAAGGAATATCTTTGTTTTTTGTTTGTTTAAATTGCCTTTATGTTCTATTTTTCCTCACATAGAAAATATAATGTAGATATGTGTGTCTTAAAGAATGCACCTAGAAGAAAGGATCGATTATAAAGATAAAAAAAGGAAAATAAAAAGCAATTTAAAATCCATAGGCAAAAAAATATAAAGCTCAATTATCAATAATACAAAAAGATAAACAACACAGAAAAAAATCACAACAGGGTTCCTTAAAGAATGATTTTCTTTTTATACTTTGTGTGTGTGTGTGTTTTCACTTAACATTAACTATACGGCATATATAAAGAAAGTTTAAAAAATCACAAAAACGCATGAACAGAATTTTAGAGGTAGTTTTCCATAGAAGGTGAATACAATTAAATTTTTTGAAAAATGTGAAATAATGTACAGAATGGTTGTTTGCAGTTAAGCGAGGGGTGCATGATATATGCATACACACATGTAAACACAGATGATATACTACAAACTTGGACAAAACTAATTTGTTCTGTTTTTTAAAAAAATCTCATGTTTATGTTAGAAATGTCAAATTAAAATTATGTTTAGAAAATAAATCGCAAAATCAGTTGCTATGGTTCCTCTACCCTACTACTCACCCCTCACTTCTTTTACCTGGTAGAAATTCTTCATTATTTCTTAACTCAGATAAAATATATATAATGCAATATTTTTCCACTAGAAATATTTAAACAGGAATTGCTGAGATTCATTGGAAAGTGTTATTACTCTTTCCTTAATGGCATTGTTACTATTACCACCCTTTCCTTTTCTTAAAGACTACCAGATCTGTGTCCCACTTGAGAGAAAGCTGTTTTCAGTGATACTGTTGAAATAATGAAACTTTGCAAAGAAAATTATTATACAAAGCACAAAATGCTTAGGTAATATTACTCAATGAACAAAAGTTTGTTAAATGAGTGAATGAAGATTGAAGCAAAGGAATATCTGCAGCATTAATTCTCAATTTCTCAAATGTTTAAGTTTCTACAAAGTATTTTATATTATATTTTAATGCTTTGAAAAGATAATGGTGAATATAAAAAATGAATGGCAGTTTTTTTTTTTAAAAGAAGCATTAATATTTTGAGAGAGTAAATACAACTTTTATATTAAGTACTCATTTTCCTTTACACCCTCACTTACTAATTTGACTTAATTTTTCTAAACAAGAATAATAAGAAATAAGTCAATTACCTTCACCAGGTGTCTTCTAGCTCAGGCTACATGAACAACATGTATCCTGAAGAAATGAAAATATTTTTTACTTAAATTTCACCATTGAATGTATAAATTTCTTAAGTCAAAATTCTGATTTCAGCACATAAAACTCAGAATTTGTTCATGTATGGATGGAACTTTTTAACACATCCCTCCTTTTGAAGCAAATATAATTAAATCTCAGGTATTTGCCATATAATTAGAAAAATAGAGGAGATATTTTTGTTAACAATGTATTGCTCAGGAAAAGATTCTGTAACTTCCCTTATTAAACCAATGGATCAATAGCTTATTTGCTCTAGAAGCAAAAAGGCCTTGCTCAAAGTGCTGTATGAGATAACTAGGTGTAACTAAGAATATAAATACATGAATTATACATATTGAAGTCATATTTTTAAATAGTTATAAACAGTCAGACATTTAAGGAGTATCCATATAATGGGGAGTCTAGAATTAGCCTTACATTGGAAATTAACCAGGAATTAAGCGTTTTTATATTATTTGTGTCACTTACATGTTTACATATGGTCAAAGGCAAACATAGCTTAGATGAATCTTCTCCCTCTAACAAATAGTGCCTTCAAGTTTCCACTATACAGAGAAAAAGAAAATTATTTCATTAAGCAAAATTATCACTAAAATTCTTAGGTCTCAAGATAATTCCAAATTTATAAGTAATACAATAACAAGAAAATCTTACATTTAAAATTTCTTTGAAAAATGGATTATTAAATTTTCTCTTAAGATACGTTGCTAAAGAAGAGTTCTTTCACGCATGTTTAACCCATTGGATCAATAACTGATAAAGTTGTGGAAACAAAAATGCCTTTCTAGGATATAATCTCTCCCCTGTTACTTACACTCACACTGTTGCTCTACCCTCACCTGTGTCCATTTCTAAACCATAAAATCAACCTACTTATAAATTTTGTACAGATTAAATGTTGGCTTCTCATTCTTTACCCCCATTGTATCTCCTGGGACCCTATCTTCTAGATTCTACCTCTGTCTGTTTGCTTATAATATTTACTTATCAGTGATATCAAAGAATACTTGCCATTTTGTATATGGATTATTTCACTCATCCTAAGATCATTGAGGTTCATCCATTTTGTTGCATGTGTCAGTATTTCATTACTTCTTACAACTGAATAATATTCTATCATATGTGTATACCACATTAAGTTTATCCATTCACCTGTTGGTGGACACTTGTGTTGCCTCTTTCTTTTGGCAATTGCAAAAATGCTGCTGTGAATACTGGAGCACATGTATCTGTTCATGTCCCTACTTTCAGTCCTTTTCGGTATATACATAGTAGTGTGAATGCTGGAACATATGGCAATTCCTACTTAGCTTCAAGAGGAACTTCCAAACTGTCCTCCATAGGGGTTCACTATTCTATATTCCCACAAGCAAAGTATGAGTCATTTTCTGCACATCCTCTCCAACACCTGTTTAGCTTTCTATTTTTTGATATTCCTGTCTAGAAGTTATGAAATGATGTCTCATTACAGTTTTGATTTGCATTTCCCTAACAGCTAGTGATGTTGGATATCTATTCTTGTGCTTTTTAGCCATTTGTATTTAATCTTTTTAAATATGTCGATTAATTACATTTGCCTATTTTTAATTTGGGTTGTCTTTTTATTGTTGAATTGTAGGATTTCTTTATATATGCTGGATACTAGACCTTTATCGGATATGTGGTTTCCAAATATTTTCTCTCATTGTATAGACTGCCTTTTCATTTTCTTTACAATTTCCTTTTAAGCACAAAAGTTTTTTTTTAAATATGGAGTAGATTCCATTTATCTAATTTTTCTTTCATTGATTGTGCTGTGGGTGTAAAATTTAGTAAATCATGACCAACCACAAGATATTGACGAAGTTTCCTTACATTTTCTTCTTGGAGTTTTTTATCTTGTCACTTTTATTTAGGTCTTTGATCCATCTTGAGTTAATTTGTGTATAAGATGTGAGGTAGGATCCTCTTTCATTCTTTTGGATATGGATATCCAGTTGTCCCTGCACCATTGTTGAAGAGACTATTTTTCCCTAGTTGAGGAAGCATGACACCCTTGTCAAATATCAGTTGGATGTAGATGTGTGGTATATTTCTGAACTCACAATTCTATTCCACTGGTCAATATGTCTAACATTGTACAAATACCATACTATTTTGATAATTGTGGTTTTGTAATATGTTTGTTTTTACATATTTTTTCTTATTTTTAATGACTACAATATAATGGTTGAAAAACATTTTATGTAACAGGCAGATAGTAAATATTTTAGGTTTGGGGGACCATGCAATCTCTTTTGCAAGTACTCAACTGTGTCATTGTAGCATGAAGTCAAACATAGATAATATGCCAATGAATGATTGTAGCTATGTTTCAATAAAATTTCATTTAAATCAAGCAAAGGGCCAGATTCAGTCCATGGTTACAGTTTGCCAACCCTTGCTCAAAAAGATAATTGGCTATTTTTTAATATATATTTTTATATTTTCTACAAGACACATAGATTACATAAAATGTTATATAAAAAATATATGTGATTCCCATGTGCCCCACTCCTCACACCTCTCACTTTTCCTCACATTAACAACTTTTTTCATTACTTTGGTACATTCGTTGCAATTGATGAATATGTTTTGGAGCATTGCCATTGAGGATGGATTATAGTTTACCTTGTAGTTGACCCTCCCTCCCACTCAATCCTGTAGGTTTTGGCAGCATATATAATGGTCTGTTTCTGTCATTGCACTTGTCATTTCAAGTCCCAAAAGTGCCCCCGTCTTACATCTCTTTTCTTCTCTCCCTGCCTTCGGCACCTCCAGTAGCCACTGTCTCTACATCAATGAAATAATTTCTTCCAATTGTAGAATTACAATAAGTCTATAGTAGAATACCAGTAAGTCCACTCTATTCCATATTTTAGTCCCCAACCCTGAGGATTCTGGGATTGTGATGCCCAATCCACCTCTACTTGAGAGGGGGTTTGGATCCCATATGGCTGATGCGTGGGACCCTCTTGCTTGCAGTTGTAAACTTTCTTGGTTCCTTGTTATGGAGGTTGTCCATTCTCACCTCCTTGTTAGTTGTCCTGGGTGAGTCAGTGAACTGGATTCTAGGTGTTGCAACTCCATTGAGGCTCAGGGCCCAGTGGGCACATGGAGAGCCAAATACTCAAGTCTCTTGGACATACACCTACTATCTCCAGCACTAACTCTAGGTTCAAATAGAAGGGACAGAAGAAGCATCTGCAGAGAAGTCACAACTGAGTCCAACTCTGTCACACTTGGGAGCACAAACTCCAAAGTAGGGCCCACTGGCAGGGCACCAAACTCTGGAGTTATGTGCCATGACCATAGGACCTGATTGTCTCCAGAACCCCCAGGAGACACACTATTTGGGGTAGTATCTACTTTGGCAGTCTATGCAATCCTGCTGAGATGTGCATAAGCGTTACCTCTTAGAGGAACTCCCAACGCACTTTGAAGTTTTTTAGCCATATACACTCATTTGTCTTTACATTTTCCTCCTTTTATTCACTGCCTTTTTCCAGTTGTATTGCTAGTTGGTGCTTGGTAATAATTCCTCAGTATAAGGGACACTCATCCCCAGGATGCATGTCCCATGCTGGAGGGAAGCCAATGCATTTATTTGCTGAGTTTGGCTTAGAGAGAGGCTCAAACATTTGAGCAACATGGATGCTCTCAGGAGGTAACTCTTAGGCACCCTACAACACTAGGCTAAGTTGCAATTTCAGGAGCAAAGGATCATAAGCATAGTCATCAATATCAAGGACCCATCTATGGACCATGCTTCTTCACTAGTCATTGCGCCTATACTTGGGGGATTGTTGCCGTTCCATTAGAGAATATTGTAGAGCTCCCCAGAATGGGAATTTGATATTCTTTCAGTTATTGTGTGAATCTCTACTTTCTGTGACAATGCCCCATGAACACTGAACATATTTATTATATACCTTAAATGTATGCCCAGCTGAACTTCCTACCATGTATCCCCCGTCATTGACACCCCTCACCAGTGATCCTCCCCCACCACAGTTGTAACCCTTCTGTGGTCCAAAACTTCTTCAAAGATAAAGCCAAGAGCCTCACCAAATACAATTACTAGGAAAATGAAATAATAATGATAGGTTTAAATGTAAGAAATAAAATACATAAATTAGAAAAACTATAACTAAATTAAAATTAAAAAATAAAAAATTGGAATATTAAAAAAATGAAAAATATTTAAAAAAATGTTTTCACGTTTTGCCTTACATCACTTTTTTGTCCTGTATGTATGGTTACATTTTCTTCCATTTCTTCCCCAGTGACTTACTTTTTTTTTTACATTTCTCAATTAAATGTAATGGATACATATAAATTTTTTTTTTGAATCAAACAATATATTACACAATATATTTGGTTCATAGTAACACATTCATACAGTATTTGTCCTTTTGTGTCTGGCTTGCTTCACTCAACATAGTGTCCTCCATGTTCATCCACTTTGCCATATGCTTTATGACTTCATTTCTTCTTACAGCTGCATAATATTCCATCATGTGAATAGACCACAGTTTGTTTATCCATTCATCTGTTGATGGACACCTGGGTTATTTCTAACTTTTGGCAATGGTGAATAATGTGGCTATGAACATCGGTGTGCAGATGTCTGTTCGTGTCACTGTTCTCAGTTCTTCTGATTTACTTTTATTCACTTTTTCTTCAAAGAAGTTTTAGGTCACAGTAAAGTCACATACAGAATATAGGGGACTCCCATATATCCAACATCCTCTCTCTTTTCCCCTTCTCGTATTGGTAACCTTTTTATGTGTGAATGGTACATTCATAGAAACTAATGTACAAAATTGAATCATAGCTACTAACCATTGTCAATGGTTTACATTATGGTTTACATTTTAGGTCATACACTTTTATAAATTTTTACTGAAATTTAACAGGACCTGTATCCAACATTGCAAGATCATGCAGAACACTTCCATTTCCCCCTAAATACCCCCTCTTCCATCTATTCTATTCCTCCTTCCCCCTCCCCTTGGGGCCCATGGTGACCACCAGGCTTCACTCATTGAAAGAAAAGAGTCATAGTTACTTGCAATAACACTGAGGGCTTGACGTACTGGTCTGTCCTCTCCTATTAGAAACACCCATGCTCTTGAGAAACACCCACCCCCCTGTTGGAGAACATATCAGGCCTCCCCAGGATGGGAGTCCAATAATTTCCAGCTCATCATGTGGGTTTCCACACAATGATACAACACACTATCACAAAATGATCACTCCTGTATTCTCTAGAAGAATGCCCCAGGTGTGCCCTGTCCCAAATGTTCTCCCATTCAACACCCTAGACCAATAACCCTTCCTTATCATATTGCCAAAAGAGCTTTCCCAACATTGTAGTTTCAACCACATACCCAACAATCCCCAGTGTTCACCTGCTCCCTCCCCCAACCCTCCACCTAGTTTCACGGACTGTTCAAACCTCCCTCCCCACTCTAATCCCCTGTCAAACTTGTACCACCCAGCCCAATAGTATCACTACACACCTGTCATATCCCTTCACTACACAACTAATCACTTCCACCTTATTATAGATTTTGCCCATATGGGCATTGACCCACAATGTTCTTCTTCCTATCTATTTCCTGTAAATCTATCTTCCAGGCTCTAGCTCTCTGAGTCTGCTTGATTTGCTTAATTCGTACCAGAGAGGTCTTGTAATATTTGTCTTCAATGTCTGCTTGCTTCACTCAACATAAGGTCTTCAAGATTCATCCATGTTATCCCATGTGTTAATACTTACAGCTTCTTACAGCTGAGTAATATTCCATTTTAAATATATACCACATTTTGCTTATCCATTCATCTGTTGATGGACATTAAGGTTGATTCCAACTTTTGGCAATAGTGAATAATGCCATTATGAATATTAGTGTGCAAATATTAGTTAGTGTCCTTGCTTTCAGTTCTTCTGGGTATATACCCAGCAGTGGAATTGCTGGATCATATAGCAGTTCTATAGTTAGCTTTTTGAGGAACTACCAAACTGTCCTCCACAATGGCTGCAACAGTCTACATTCCCACGAGCATTGAATGACGGTTCCCATTCCTACACACACCCTCCAACACTTGTCCTCTGTTTTTTTAATGGCTGCCAGTCTAATGGGTATATGATGGTATCTCATTGTAGTTTTGATTCGCATTTCCCTAATAGGCTGGTGAAGTTGCGCATATTTTCATGTGTTTTTTAGCTTTTTGTATTTCTTCTTTGGAGAAGTGTCTGTTCAAATCACTTGCCCATTTTTTAAATGGGATGTTTGTCTTTCTATTTTTGAGATATAGGATTTCTTTATATATGCTGGATATTAGTCTCCTATCAGGTATATGGCTACCAAATATTTTCTCCCATTGGGTAGTCTGTCTTTTCACTTTCTTGACAAACTCCTTTGAGGTGCAAACATTTTTAATTTTGAGGAGATCCCATTTATCTAGTTTTTCTTTCACTGCTGGTGCTTTGGGTGTGAAACTCATGAAACAATTTCCTATTACAAGGTCCTGTGGATGCTTCCCTACATTATCTTCCAAGGTCTTTATTGTCTTGGCTTTTATATTTAGATCATTGATCCATTTGAGTTGATTTTTGTATATCTCTCATTCTTTTGGATATGGATATCCAGTCCCCAAGTACCACTTGTTGAAGAGGTTATTCTCTGCCAATTGAGTGGACTTGCTGATCTTGAGGAATATCAGATGTCTCTACATGCAAGGATCTATATCATAACTCTCTTTCGGTTCCATTGGTAGGTATGTCTATCCTTGTGCCCATACCATAAATTTTTGACCACTGTAGCTTTGTAATGTTTTTTAAAGTCAGATAGTGTGATTCCTCCAATTTCATTTTTCTTTTTCAATATGTCTTTGGCTATTCAGGGCCTGTTGCCCTTCCAAATAAATTTCATAGTTTTTCTAATTCAGTAAAAAATTCTGTGTTGATTTTTATTGGAATTGCATTAAATCTGTAGGTCAGTTTGTGTAGGCTAGACATCTTAATGAAGTCTACTCTTGCCATCCATGTAAAGGGAATATATTTTCATTTACTAAGGTGTTCTTTGATTTCCTTTAACAGCATTGTATAACATTCTGCATACAACTCATTTACATCTTTAGTTAAATTTATTCTGAAGTATTTGATTCTTTTAGTTGCTATTGTAAATGGGATTCTTTTCTTGATTTCCTCCTCAGATTGCTCATTATTTGTGTACAGAAATTCTACTGATTTTTGTGTATAGCTCTTGTAACCTACAACTTTACTGAACTCATTTATTAGCTCTAGAAGCTTTGTTGCAGATTTCTTAGTGCTTTCTATGTATAGGATCTTGTCATCTGCAAATAGAGAAATTTTGACTTCTTTTCCAATTTGGATGCTTTTATGTATTTTTCTTGCCTAAGTGCTCAAGCATGTACTTCTAACAAAATTTTAAATAAGAGCGGTGATAGTGGGCATACTTGTCTTCTTCCTGGCTTAGAGAGAAAAGCTTTTAGGATTTCACTATTGTATATGATGTTAGCTATGGGTTTTTCATAAATACCCTTTATCATGTTGAGGAAGTTTCTTCTATTCTTATAGCTTGCAGTGTTTTTATCAGGAAATAGTGCTGTATTTTGTCAAATGCTTTTTCTGCATCTATAGAGATGATCTTGTGATTTTTTTTCTTTCAATCTCTTTTGGTGAAGGATTACCTTGATTGATTTTCTTATGTTGAACCATCCTTGCATACCAGGGTTGAAACCCACTTGGTCATAGTGTATAATTCACTTAATGTGTTATTGAACATGATTAGCAAGTACTTTGTTGAGGATTTTAGCATCTAGGTTCATAAGAGAGTTTGGTCTCTGATTTTCCCGTTTTGTGGTGTCTTTGTCTGGCTTTAGTCTTAGAGTAATGTTAGCATCATGGAATGAGTTAGGCAAAGTTCATTCTACTTCTGTTTTTGGGGGGAGTTTAAGCAGGATTGGTGTTAGTTCTTTCCAGAATGTTTGGAAGAATTCACCTATGAAACTATCTGTTCCTGGGCTCTTCTTGTTTGGGAGGTTTTTAACAAAAAATTCTGTCTCATTACTTGTGAGTGGTCTGTTGAGTTCATCAATTTCTTCTTTCATCAGTGTAGGCCATTTGTGTTTTCTAGGAAGTTTCCCTTTCCTCCAAATTATTCATCTTATTGGCATAAAATTTTTGAAATTTTCCTCATGACACTCTTTATTTCTGTGGGGTCAGTGGTGATATCAACTTCCTCATTTCTTATTTTGTGTATTTGCATCTTTCTTCTTCTTTCTTTGTTAGTCTAGCTAATGGTTTGTCAATTTTATTGATTTTCTCAAAGAACCAGCTCTTGGTTTTGTTTATTTTTTCTAGAGCTTCTTTATTTTCTATTTCAATTACTGTTGCGCTAATGTTTGTTACTTCCTTCTTTCTACTTCTTTTGGGGTTAATTTGTTGTTCATTTTCTAATTCCTCTAGGTGTGCAATTAGGTCTTCAATTTTAGCCCTTCTTTTATTGTCATGTGCATTTATGGCTATGAATTTCCCTCTCAGTACAGCTTTTACTGTATCCCACAGGTCTTGATTTATTGTATTGTTTTTTCAATTGTTTCAAGGTAGTTGTTGATGTCTTTTTTAATTTCTTCCTTGACCCACTATTTATCTAAGAGTGAGTTGTTTAAATTCCATATATTTGTGCCTAATCTGGTTCTCTGGCCTTTACTAATTTCCAGCTTCATTCCATTGTGGTCAAAGAAATTACTTTGTATAATTTCAGTCTTTCAGAATTCATTGAGAGTTTGTCTGTGGCCATTATATGGTCTATCCTGGAAAATGATCCATGTGCACTCTAGAAGAAAGTATATCCCACTGTAATTGGATGTATTGTACTATATACGACTTTTTGGTCCAGATCCTCTAATTTCTTATTCAATGTCTTTGTTTTTTACTGTTTCTCTGTAGAGATGTTCTGTCTAATGGGGATAATTGTGTATTAAGTTCGCCCACTATAATTGTAGAGGCATATATTTCTTCATTTAGCTTTTCCAGTGTTTGCCTCATGTATTTTGAGGCAACCTGATTAGGTGGATAAATGTTTATGACTGTTGTTTCTTCTAGAAAGATTACCCCTTGTATTAATAACAGTGCCTGTCTTTATTTCTTAAAATAGTTTTGCATTTAAAGTCTATTTTGTCCAATATTAGTATAGCTACTTCTTGCCATTTTTTAATTGTTGTTTGCTTGTAAAATTGTTTTCCACCTATTCACTTTCAGCCTCCTCAAATCTCTGGGTCTAAGGTGTGTTTCTTGTAGACAGCATATAAGTGGGTAATATTTCCTTGTCCATTCTGCCAGTCTGTGTCTCTTGAGTGGTGAGTTTAATCCACGAACATTCAGTTTTATTACTGTCAAGTAATTACTTAAGTTAGTCATATTATCTTTGGTTTATGTATGTTATATGTTGTTTTTATTTCTCTTTTTTATTTTTAAATTTTTTTCTTAATCTCTCCTCCAATTCTTTCTCTCCTGTTTTTTTTTTCCTTTCAACCTTCAGCACTCCCTTTAGTATTTCTTGAAGGGTAGGTTTCTTATTGGCATACTCTCTTAATTTCTGTTAATCTGCAAATACTTTGAAATTTCCCTCATTTTTGAATGCCAAATTTGCTGGATTGAGGATTCTTGGCTGGAAGTTTTTTTCTTTTAGCACTTTTACTATGCCATAGCACTACGTTCTTGTTTCCATTGTTTCATGAGAGATCAGAAGTTAATCTTATTGAGCTTCCCTTCTATGTGATGGTTCTCTTCTTTTGCTGCTTTCAGTATTCTTTCTTTGTCTTGAGCATTGGAAAATTTGGCAAATATTTGTCTTGGAGTAAGCCTGTTGGGATTTATACTTTTTGGGGTGCACTGCACTTACTGGACATGTACATCCACCTCCCTCAGTAGGGTTGGGACGTTTTCAGCTGTTATTTCTTCCAACACTCCTTTTGTCCCCTTTCCATTCTCTTCTCCCTCTGGGATGTCTGTAAAGTGTATGTTTGTGCATTTTGTGTTGTTGTTCAGATCTCTAAGTCCCTGCTGGATTTTCTTCTATCTTTTGTCTATATGATCTACTATCTTTTTTATTTCAGATGTACTGTCTTCCACATTGCTAATTCTTTCCTCTGTCTTTTCAAATCTGCTGTTATGTGCTTCCAGTGTATTTTTGATTTCTTGGATTATGCCTTTAATCACCATCATATCCATTATCATTTTATGTATGTTTACAATTTCTTCGGTATGTTTTTCTAGTGTCTTCTTAATGTCCATAATCTCTTCCTTCACTTCATTGTTTGGTCATGATATTTGTTTGGACAGCTCTGATTAGTTATCCCATGTTCTGCATCTCCTCCTGATTTTCTGTTTTTTCCTTGGGCTGGGCCCAAGGATGGGAGTTTTTTTCTTTTGGTTTATATTTTTTTGTTGTTGTTTTGGCATCTCTTTATCTTTTTGGGTTTTCAGTTGATTATTTTTTCTCTCTACTCTGGGGTTTTGTTTAGTTGCTCTTTTTGTGTGTGTGGTAATTTTTCTCTTTGACACTTTGTTCCCCTTTTCTATTTTCTTGTTGTTGTCTATGTTCCCTTGGAAGAAAAAGAGTAGGGCCAGAGAAAGGGAAAGAGATAAGAAGAGAAAAAGGATAATAGTAATAATAGTAGTAAAAGTTAGAAGAGGAACTATATTAGACCTAGGAAAATGAATGATTAACTCATGTAAGAAGTGTAGAGGAATAAGAATAAAAAAGTGGCATACAAACAATGAAATGAAAAACCAAATAAAGAAAATTATCTAGAATGGATTAACAGACCAGAATGATAAGAAGAGACGGAAAGAGAAGAAAAAAGACAATAAGAAAAAAATTTAAAATAAGAAACAAAACAAAGAATAGAGGAGATAAAAATATCAAAAATTGAAGACAAACAAAGAGAGGTTGAATGTAAGAGCAAAACAGAAACCAGAAGATAGGAAGATGGAAGTAGGAAAAGAATTAGCATAGGTAGACAAAATTGGTATACAAAAATAGGGGGAAAACCAAGAAAAGTGGGAAACACAACAAATGAGAAACAAGACAGCAGCACCTAATTGAAAAAAAGAAGCAAAAAAAAAACAGGAAGAAAGAGGGGGAGAAAAAGAACAGAATCAAATACTCAAGCAAGCAATAAAACAAAAACTTAGGAAAAACAGCTTTCCCTCTTAGGCCCCTGAGGAACTTCTCAGGCTGCCAGTGTTCATCAATCAATTACCCTGCAACTTGCCCTCTGTAGGTATTGAATCGGGTTTTAGTGAGTAAACTAAGTTAAATTTTTTAAAAAGGAAGCTTTTTTAAAGAAAAATAAGAGACCCAAGAGAAGCTAATACAAAAATAATGTCTGTGTGTTCCCAGTCCTAAAGCATCAGCTGGGTGTTTGATAACTACTCTGAGATCACTACTCTAAGGAAAGCTAAGAATCAAACCAGGAATTTCATATATTTAAAGTAGAGAATCTTCCACTAAGCTAAACTTTCTCCTTGGATCAGTTACCTAGAGAACTATCCAGTCACATCTGTTAGTGTATGTTTGACTCTTTACAGTTGGGTAGATTCCTGCTCATTAGGAATGTGTCTGCCCTGCCCCCTTTCTTTTCTTATTGCTTTCTCTGCCAAGGCAGCAGGATGTGATTTTTTTTTGGATCTGATCCCTTCTCACCTCTCCTAGTAGGGCTGATTTCCCTTTTGAAATTCAAATGGGACCCTGGTATCTGAATTCATTGCAGAGAAATGACCCTCAACCCTCTTCCAGACCTCCCCAACTTACCAGGGGATACTAAATAGGACCTTGGAATATTATTAAGTGCTTCTTACTGCTTCCATCCCTTAGGGGAGTTGAAATTTTGATAGTTTTCAGTACCAGAGTAGTCAATTGCCTGATTTCATCCTCTCCCAACTCAAGTTCATCTCTCCCAAATCGGCTAGGTAAATCAGGCTGCCTTAGCAGATTCGCTTCTTCCCTCTTCCTAGAGCCACCTCTTAGCAGCTGGTATGCTCCCTAAAGTTCAAAGGGGTTCCAGGTAACCAAACCCACAGAAAGGAAACTCCACTCCACCCTTCACCAGAACCTTCTTACTCCCAGAGAATGCTTCCTCTCATTCGGTGGCTGGTGGTAGTCATGGGTTTTGCAGTGGCTTTTTGCTTTGAGGGTACAACTTAGCCGCCCTCTGTTTCCAGCTACCGGGGTGAGAAACTCATGGTTTTCCTTTAGGCTTTTTAACTCTTTGTCCAGTTCCTTCTAGATCAATGCCCTGTAGCGTCCTGCTCTGTGGATTCCCCGAACAGCTCACTCAGGCAGGATCTTGCCCCTTCTCAGCTGTCTTTTGCAAGAGAGTGAGAAGGGGGAAGGTAATGCCTGAGTGATGCCATCTTGCTGTATCTCCGCTATTTGTCATCTTAATGAATTAACACCTTATCACTCTGAAATGAATTTCATTATCACTGTTAGTATTTTGCTCCAAAATCTATTTTATCTGATACTAATTTAGTAATTTAATTCCAACTTTCTGTCAATTAGATTTAACATAATATAACTTTATAACTTTATTTTTAACTATTTGTTACAATTTAAAATACATTATTGAAGGATACATAGAATTGAATCTTCTTTTTGAATTCCATCAGAAAATCTCTTCTTTTTAATTGTTTTATACACTATTTTAATTAATTATATTTATTGATGTGTTTAGGTTTAATTATATCATATTGTTACTTTTTCCTTTTTACTTATTTGTGCCTTTTTATCTAATTTTTACTTATCATTTTATTAACTAAGCATATTTTATTTTCTCTATTTCCTTTTAGACGTATATTGCTGTATTCTGATATTGGTTTTTGCATTAGTATACACTGTATATATGTTTAACTCAACTAAGTCTAACTTCATTTGATTTTATACCACTTCACAATTTCCTTGCTAGTTGTACTTCATTGTTTTCTGATGTTGGTTTTTGCTTTGGATGCATTGTAAACTTGTTTAACTCAAATGTCTACTTTCATTTTATTTTACATGAGTTCACAATTAGTATAGTAATATATTTCCATAGATCCCCTCAGAATCTTTGGGCTATTTTTATCATACAAATGATTTTTACATATGTTACAAAATTCTCAAAATATCCTTACTATTTTTGTTTAAGCAGTCAATTATCACTTAAAAAAATTTTTTTTAATAAAAATATTATGTATTTAGGCATATATTTAACATTTCTGATGCTTGCAATTCCTTTGGTTAGATCCATATTTTCAATCCCTATCATTTGTTCTTTCTCCTAAAGTACTTCCTTTTACATTCTTGTAATATGAGTCTTCTGGTGACGAATTTATTCAAATTTGAATGCCTGAAAAAAATCTTTATCTTCATTTTTGAAAGTTATTTTTATTGGATATATAATTCTATATCGGCTTTTTTATCTTTTGGCAATTTAAAGATGTTGTTCTACTATTTTATCTTTTAAATTGCTTCCAATGAGGAATATATTATCATTTTTATTTTTCTTCCTCTGTATCTAATACTTACCCCATGAGACTCTTTTTATGATTTTCTATTTATCACTGATTGTCAGCATTTTCTATGATATGCTTGGGGAAGTTTTCTTCTTGTTCTTTTTGCTTGAAGTTTGTTGAAATCCTTGGATCTGTGACTTGAGAGATTTAAAAAAAGAGCTTTGCAAATTTTCTACAGTCATAACTTCAAATGTGTTTTCTGCCCCCACAATCTTTTCTCTTTTATACACACCAATTACATAATTGTTTCCAGCTTAAAATTTCCTGCAAATTACTGACAATCTTTTTATTTTTTAAATTCATTTTTCTTTCCAAGTTTTATTTTGGTTAGTTTATATCGCTATATCTTTAAGTTTACTAATCATTTCTTCTGAAATGTCTTTCTTTTAATTAATATTAATCCACATATTTTTCTTCTTACATAATTATAATTTTTATTTCTAAGAGTTTCACTTGGGTTTTATAGCCTTTTTATCTTTACTTAAATTTTCAAACATATGGCAAATAGTTATAATAGCTATTTTAATTTACTTTACTCCTAATTGTATCATTAGACTCATTTTATGTTTAGTGTTTATTGATTGATATATCTCCTCATCATGTGATGAATTCCACCCCCCTCCTTTTTTTTTTTTTTTTTTTTTTTTTAGTTGTCTGATAATTGTTTGGATGCTAGATATTGCACACTTTACATTTTTTGTTAAGGGTGGTTTTTATTCCTATAATTGTACTTAAGATTTGTTCAAATTCGCAGTTCAGTTATGTGGAAATGTCTTGATGTTTTCATGTGTTCATTTAAGATTTATAGATTGTACCAAAGCTAATTTTCCCAAATACTAAGGCCAAACCTTTGTGATTACCCAGTGTTTCTGGAATGGTGAAGTGGTCCTTTTTACTGCTGGATATACACACCCTTTCCATTCAGCATTAGCACATGGCAATTTTCCCTCTAAATCTATGGAGAGTTCTTTAATTGGCCTTGGACAAATTCCTGACATGTGTGTGCAGAACAGTAACTGCTGAAAATTTAAGCACAATCCTCTGAATATCACCAGGCTTATTTTTCTGTGCAGCTGTTTTATTGTATTTTACTTTGTAAACCCTGGTACCTTTTTCTGCCCAGAATCTCAGCTCCAGCCAGTTCACTGGCTTATGAGAATTTCCAGGCTGTAGCAAAAGGAATGGAAACCCAGGTGGAGTTGAGGAGATGATGGAATTGAGGAGCTGGAGCTTCCTATTGGGAAGATCTCACTTATTTTCTGTCTCTCAGAGTTCTTTTACTTTCATTGCTGGATATGTCTTGCACTATGGTGAATACAAATACAAATATAAATAATGAGTTATTTCAGCTGTTTCAGAATGGAGGCATGGTAGGCAGCTCTAAAATGAACCACATTTTTGGTACTCATGTGGCATCCCTTCCTGGATTGAGTTACCTGTGACAAATATTATACATCAAAAATGATGATATGACACTTTTGATATTAGGTATTACAAATACAATGACTTCTTCCTTGGTTACCCTGTTATGCATCTCTCATGCTCATACTACCTTGCTTTGAGAGAAAACATCTGTTATGTTGTAAGGCAGTCCTATGTATAAGTTTATATTAAGGTCATTAGGACCTGAAGGAAAAAATTCTAAATGAGCTCAGAAGCAGAAACCACACATTTGTGAATTCATGAGATTTCAGTCATACCTGAAAGCTTGACTACAGCCTCATGAGAAATCATGAGGTGAAAGTACCAAGCTAAGCTCCTCCTGATTCCATATCTCCAGAAACCATGAGATATTCCTGAACCTTACAAATAAACAGATATTAGAGTTCTGTTGTTTAAAACTTCTAAGTTTTTAAACAATATTTTAGGCTAAATTTATATTAAGAAATGCTCCTTGTACCTGGAAGTGAGGTGATGGCATCAACAAGCACAACAAAAACCAGATTTATGAGAGTGTCTTTGAAATTGGACATTGGGTTTTGAAGAGAGTGAGTGGAATATAAAGTGCCTTGTTAAAATTGATAGCAAATGTCATATCTTTATATTCTCCTTTAGATGTGTCTAATATCTGCCTAAATTTCATTGAAAGGTTGGCAAAGTCAAATCAAACTAAATGATGACTTTTTGCACAATTACCTTGTGTGCCACCCAGTCCTAAGAGAACAAGAATCTTAAGATGAATCAACTTTTTTTCCTTAGAATTTTAATTCAATCACTAACTGGCTTTTTAGATGACAAATGCAAAGAAAGACAGATGGCCAGCATTCTAATATCTCTGTCAGATGACACCCAGGATATGGGATTCCTATATGTACAAATATATCACATGTAGACCTTTAATAGGAACCATCCATTCAATCTATAATTTCATAGGGAGAGCAAAGAAAGGGAATGCATAAATGATGGAAGATATCTGTAATCTTCTCCAATTTGACAAACTTTACAAGAAAAACCCACAAATTAAGCCATTTATGTGTGTGTTTTAGATGAGCATTGCAGTCATTCTCCTATGAATCCCATCACTTGGTAACAAAACACTCGTAGGAGTGGTGCCAAAACTTTACATTGGACAATGCCATAGGGATTTTTTACCCAAAAACAAATCCTGTGGTTTCCTCCTACGACTGTTACTGGATTTATAGCACAAAAGAAAGTCTTAGTTCCTACTCACAAACTGAATAGGAAATTGTTTTTCAGTGCATTTATGTCTTACTTCAAGCTAATTCCTGAGAATACTTAGGGTAAATTTGGCCTCTCCATTTCACTCTCATCAAAAGAGATGTTTACATATCTTAATTAATATCTGAACCTGGATCTCAATGTAAGAATCAGTAATCTAGCCAAATATCTTACTTTGCTAGAGCTGTTAAAACAATATACATCAGAACAATTTGGCTTAATAAACAGGAATTCATTGTCTCACAATTTTGAAAGCTGAGTCCAAAACTGAGATATTGTCAAGCCATGTTTTCTGTAGCATGCTGGTGGTTACTCTATCTCTGCCTCCATAAAATGGCAATCTGTCTCTTTCTGTCTTGTCCTATGGCTTATAACTCTGTCTCCAAATTTCCTTAGCTTAAAAGGACTCTGGTTATATTGAATTAAGACCCACGCTGTTAATTAATGGTGCTGAATATGCTTTTGAACAGGGTTTAAAGGTGAAGGTTTGGGCCAGACCTGAAGCCAGAAGGAAAGTTAAAGGAGAAAACTATGACAGTACAACTCAGTGAACTCTGGAATGGTTAAGAATGCAAATATATGAGTATTCTTTCAAGATCTATAAGAAAGCTATTCCACTCATCCTGGGTGCTGATAGTGGGGTAATATATGGGGAAAATGCATCTATAGCATACTTCTATGGTATATGAATTCATTCATGCTGTCATAGGTATGTGGTCTCCATAGATAGAGACCCACACAATAGATAACAACATACTAAACTCCCATCAAAGGGAGTCCTAATATTTTCTCCAATAATATTGCCAAAATCTATGAAACTTATAAACAGTGTCTAATAAACAAAACAGCTGTCAATTCTAATGCCTGCACTTAGGAACCTTATTCCTGTAAAAATGAAACTTGACCTAATTATAATTATAATTAATACCTAAGAGTTACCTCCTAACAGCCTTCCTGTTACTCAAATGTGGTCTCTTCCTAAGCAAAACTCGGCAAATAAACTCACTACCTTCCCCCCCAACCAACATGGGAATGACTCCTGGGGATGAGCCTCCCTGGCACTGAGGGATTATTACCAAGCGCCAACTACTGATATATGTGGAAACTGACCATGACCAAAGGGGGGAAGCATTAAATTAAAAAAAAAAGAGGAAAGAGTTTTTATGGCTAAGAACTTTCAAAGTAAATTGGGAGGTTATTCCAGAGATATGTTTATGAAAGTCTCAGGCAGATTTCACTAACTACCACAGTGAACAAAACCTCAAACCAAAGAGGTCCTAGAGCTCCAGGGACATATGGACATTTTAGGCAAAGCACACAGCTGTGTGAAACCAACACCCATTCAGCAGAACCTCTTTGGGAATATATGATTTGCCTATTTCCATAATATAATAGAGACTCATTTATAAATTGCCTACTTGTGATTCTTCTAGCCATTATATTTGAACCTATAATTAACACTATACATGCTAAATATATATATTTCAGAGACTTAAATATTTGGACTATTCACATGCAGGTTGAACCCTGAATCCCAGCAGATTTGTGGCCAAAACCTACTCTCCAGTTCTTCAGACTTGCCCAAGAAAACTAACAAAATGATGTTGGACAGGCCCCATCCCAAAAAACAGGGAGAATATAGTATAAGATTGTTCTAGTATAAGAATGTTCTTTCAAGATCTATAAGAAAGCTTTTCCACTCATACTGACAGGAAACTTGATACACAATGATGATATATCAAGGAGTGGTGCAGGTGTGAATTGATCACTTCTAAAGAAGGGAATAGTCTGCATTATAGCACTGACCGGAGAATAACCACAAGGTGGTAACGAGAACTGAGCACTCCTGCCTCAACATACCTGTGTGTTCTGAAAAATTCCTCCATAGGAGGTTAAGACTAGAGAAAAATTTCACTGTTGCTTTAGGAAATTAAAATAGTACAATATATCTTGGCAAATATTTGTTCATCTTGGCAAATAGCCTTCTTATGAAGACAAGAATTAGCTCATCAGGTCTTTTCCCATGACAAATATCACCTCAAGATATTTGTTTCCCTATATCTCCTATTTTAAACTATTGTGTAATGAAGTTTGCTCAATCACAAATATTTGGTAACATTTAAAACCCTGTCTTAAATTCTTTCACTTCAGAACCCAAAACTTTATAAATAGCCTTCCTAAATTTCCCCTTATGAGCATTTTTCAATGTGACATTCTGCCTTGATTCAGGGACATTAATAAAAATAATTGTTTGATTGTCATTTTTGCATTGAAGTCTCTTTGCAATAAATTAGCCTACTTGTTTAATATGTAAAAAAGCTGTGAATCAGTATTCTATAATTAAATGTTTAATGTGTGGTAATTCAGTTTCATTTGTGGTGAAACTATATTTTTAAATTATGAAGTCATTGTGACAAAGGGTATGGTTTTTCTATCATTACATGTTTATGTATGTGTGAAGAGAAATGGCAATCATCAATAAACCATACATAAAATGAAAAAATAGTATATGATTCTACCTATTTGAAATAGCCAAAATCATCTTTAAAAAGAAGAATGTTGGAGGACTCACATCTCCTGACTTTAAAGTTATTACAAAGCCACAGTGTTCAAATTAGCATGGTACTAGTTCAGGGATAGATATATAGACCAATGAAATCCATTCTAATAAAGCTAATTTATTTTTGAAAAGGCTGCTAAGACCACTCAATTAGAAAAGAATGGTCTCTTCAACAATAGTGCTGGGGAACTGGATATCCATATGCAAAAGAATGAAGGAGGAACCTTATATCATACCTTCTACAGAAATTAACTAAAAGTGGATCAAAGATTTAAATATAAGAACAAGAATTTTAAAACTCATAGAAGATAATGTAGGGAAGCATTTTCATAATCTTTTGATAGGCTATGGTTTCTTAGACTTTACACCCAAAGCACAAGTAACATAAGTAGAACTAGACAAATGTGACCTAATCAAAGTTAAATACTTTTGAGCAAAATGGATCTTTACTATGAAAGTGAAAAGACAATCAGTAGGAGAAAATATTTCTAAACCAGATATCTGGTAAGGGTTTAACATTCAGAAAATATAAAGGAATAGTACAACTCAACATTAAAAATTCAAAGAAGTAAAAAATGCACAAATAAATATCTTCTTGCCATTATTGAAAAATATAATATCACTGTTAAATATCATTCATGAGTTACATTAATTTTAATTTTGCCATGTATCACCATATTCTTAGCACTTTTTCAATTCTAAGGGACAATAGGGGGTAATAAGGGGCATGGAAATTTTCTTTTTAGAGTAATTAAAATGTTCTAAAATTAACTGAGGTGATGATAGCCGAACTCTGTGATGAAAATGAGAGCCACTGAGTGTATGCTTTGAATGGATTGTACAAAGCATGGGACAGTAAAACACAGGGAACTCAGTAGTGGAAGATGGACTGTGGGTAACAGGACAAATATGAGAACAATTTCTCATGAATGATAACAAATATGTAATACTAAACAGGGTATTAATAATAGGGTGATTTGGAAGAAACATACACCAAATGTTAGTAAAAATATTTTGACAATGCTTTTTAATAGTTTGTAAGAGATGTTTAAAAAAAATGCAAGGTGTTGGTAATGAGGTGATGTGTGGGCACCTTGTATGATAATACGCATGTTTGTTTTGTAAATTCACAACTTTTACTATACACTTATTGTTTATGGATATTCATGTATGAATTATATAGTTTGATAAAATTTTATTTAAAAATTTCAAAGACTTGAATAGACATTTATCCATAGAAGAAATAACCATGGCTAAAAAACACATAAAGGGATGCTCATTATCACTAGCCACCAGAGAAGTGTAAATTTAATTGAAACCATTTCACTCCCACTAAAATGGCTATTATTAACAAAAGAGAAAATTACAAACATTGGAGAGGTTGTGGAGAAATATGAACACTTATTTATTTCTCGTGAGAATATAAAATGGCGCAAAAACTGTGGAAGACAGCTTGGCAATTTCTTAGAAATCTAAGTATAGAATTACCATATGACCCAGAAATTCCTCTACTAAGTATATATACACAAACAAATTGAAAGCATGGACTTGAACAGTATAAGCTTGTTACTTGAATATAAAATTGTACACTGATGTCCTTTCCAGGAAACAGCTATGTAGATAACTCAGGTAGGAACAAATTAATGTTTAAAAGAAATGTGATGGTGTCATAAATTATTGAAATACTGAAAATATAAAGATTTATTTCAGATAATAGAGGAATATGAACACATTTCATTCACTACAAATAATATTTTTAAATTAGTTTTTATTTATAATTATTTCATAATTATAGGACAGTTATAAAAGTAATACAAACACCATCCGAAGAAATCCAACACATACTCATCCCCTTAAGTACCCAGTTTTAACATTTTACCACAGTTTACAGCTTGTACATGGAACCCTTAATAATGCCACACACATTTCCTAAGAAAAAGGATACTTATTAATGTAGCAACCCTATGTATAATTATCAAGCTTATAGTCTATATTCCAATTTTTTGTATATCCCCCAAAAAGTCCTTTTGGTTTCCTCTCCTGCCTTATTAGATTCTATCCAGCATCATCATTGCATTTAATTATCATTGTCCCTTTAGTTGGTTATCTTTTTTTTAGATTTTGAAAAATATACGCAACATAAGCTTTCCCATCTCAAACACTCTCAAACACACCAACTAGAGGGATTGATCATATTTGTGTGGTCATGTTAACCTCATCGCATAAAATTGACAAACTTTCCCATATCCACAAGAAATCCCAGACCGATCTCACAATAACAGCCCATACTACCTACAGTTCCTAACCCTCATTAACTGCATCCTAATTAGTGTTCTCTATGAGCTTGCACATTCTCCATAGTAGTTAAATGGAACATACATTTAATATCCTATATCTATAACACTCTCATTTTCTTAGATACCAACTTAACAAAAGTGGTATACACAAACTATGTTCTATACCTCTCTGTACCCCACCTGTTTTTAGTTTGTGTAACAAATTGCATGTTGATACATGATAAGGCTAAAACCACTCCTTTGCCATTACATTTTATGCAAAAACACAATAGTACTGGCATGTATATTTACCCATGTTGTTTCCCTTAGCAGAGATATTTATTTCTTCAGGTGGTTTTGATCTATTGTCTAGTGTCTTCTCTTCAATATGCAGAACTCTTTAGCATCTGTTTTAAGGCTGTTTAGTGGTGAATAAATAACAGTTTTTTTTAATTTGGGAATATCTTAAAATCTCTTTCATTTTTGAAACACAGTTTTGCCAGATATAGACTTCTTGAGTGACAAATTAGTAGTTCCACACTTTTGAAATTTTTATAGATAAGGATTGCAATGTAAAAAGGCAGCCTTCAATAGGTTGAATTACTTTAACCATCAGAATATTGGAGCAACATGTGAGATTAATTTAAAAAAAAAATCTGGTTCCATATTGAGAGGATAAGTTTTCACGTGCTTTTTGGTGGGAAAAAGTGTTTTATATAAAATAAGCAATATCTGGCATTGTCCACACAAAATACAATTCCATTTGTTGTTACATATCACTCCACTCTGTAATCCCTTGTTCTTCACCATGCAGGAATATTGAGTTGAATCAATTATGGCATGTACATTTTCAGCTGGATCTCAGGGAGAATGTAAAAGATTCCAAATGATATATTGTGGCGAGGGCCAAGTTTTTATAGTTCACTTTTCATTCAGGGAAGCAATCTTAGCATGGACCTCAATGGACCCTCATTGTCCCTTAATTCTGCAGTTGTCTTAATTTTAATCACTTTATTACCTGTCTCAGTCATTTGTATAAAAATAAATGCAAAGAGCAATTTGAACTGAATTAAACTCTCAATGTTCTCTTCAAGGTTGGCAATACCCTGCACCTTGAAGTTCTCTCAAGTTTATAAGAACCAATCAATGTACTTATTCCTACTCTAATACATTTGATATCATTATTTTCTTTAGCCAAATAAACATCCTAATTTATCCAAAACATTTTAAGAATGTGGAAAATTTTTTTCCAGGAGAATAGGTGAATTACAAAATGTATGGAGTTGAAAAATTAGGACAAAGATGTGTAGCTCACGATCACATATGTATAAAGATAAAAGGTATCCAAAGAATTTTTAAAATATGAATTATTAACATGGATAGACTGAAATTTAACATCATGTATCAAATAGGAATTAAACTTCTTTCAAATATTATTCAGAATATTTAATCCAGAAAAACGCTAAATAGGCACTAAAAATATCTGTGGAACATTCCACACAGAGCAGAGTTAATCTCTCTGTTATGAAGGCTATAGAAGATGGGGTTTATGAATGGAGGCACCATGGCATAGAACACGACCATGAGAAGATTGATAAGGGATGCTTTTTTGCAGTAGGACCTAAGTGAGCAGTCAACCCAGAAATTATAAAGAGAATGAGAATTGCCAATTGTGGGGTGCATGTGGACAAGGCTTTGTTACGGACTTCCACAGAATGCATCCTAAGCACTACTGAGAATACATTAATATATGATGTAAATAAAAAAAGCAGAAGACATTAAGAAAATGAAAGCACTAATAGCTAGGACAACATTCTCAGAAATCTGAACATTTGAAGATGAGATCCTCAAAATTTTAGGTATATAACAGAAATAATGCTGGATCGCTTTGGACTCTGTGAAGGGAAGCCTGAAAATGTCACCTGTGTGGATAGCAGAATAGACCAACCCACATGCCCATGAGCCACCAGCTGCCTGTGCACACAGAAATGGAGTGATGATGAGTCCATATTGCAGAGAGTGGCAAATGGCAACATAATGATCATAGGACATCACCAAAAGGAAGGAAAACTCCGTGGTTACAAGCAAGATAGATATGAAAATCTGAGCAATACATGCTGAGAGGGAAATCAATTTATTATCTGTCAGAGAAGTCACAATCATTTTGGGAACAGTAACTGAAATGCAGCAAAGATCAATTAGGGATAAATTGCCTATAAAGAAATACATTGGAGAATGCAGATGTGGTGCAGTTACAATGACAGTAATAGTTAGAAGATTGCCATTCAGAGCTCCCAGATACAGCAATAAGAAAATCAGACCTTGAAGGATTTGGAACTCTCAGGTGGTTGAAATATCCATAAGAAGAAACTGTGAAGACAGTGAGATTATCCATGACTTCAATTGTGTTGCCATCTCCCTGTAAAATGATAATATCATAACAAACAAGTAGAAACAACATATATTGCTTACAAATAAAAAGCTATCATTGATATCAATGTAAGGTTCATCATGAAGAATTCTGCCTAGAGAAAATGGACAAAAATAGTATTTTGAAACCAATGAATTAAGATATTTCCCTTTTCATTTTCTTTCCTAACTTTGGTTTTATATATTAATTTCAACATACATAGGATTAGAAAAGCTAACTACATTAAATGATTTAAATTAAATCAAGATTCATAAAACTTCCAGTTTTTTATTTATTTTTACACTGTTTCTGTTAATATCTTTTCAAACTCTACCTGGATATACCCAATGAGTATTTTCTCATTTTCTTCATTGGCAGGTGGTTACCTCAAGATGAGTAAAAGAGCCTCCCCTTCACCTTGTTTGTTTGAACACTAAATAGCTTTTTCTTCAGGTACCAAATGACATGGATAGTTGCTCCTTATCTTTAGCTGGCTGAGTTAAAATTTGTTTCTGTAATAAAGTTAATGAATTTTTCTGAGGATCTCTTCACAATGATTTTAAACCAAAGGAGAATAGATGGATTATGCCTAATCACTCTTTCATTTAGATTATTCTATAATATACATTTATGAGCCCTTTCTTTTCTAATTTACACAAAGGTCCCTAAAAGATTTAATTCTATTAGGAATCTAATTGATTCAAGTTATCTAATGTAGTACTACCAAAATTGGGTTGCTGTCTGTCTGGTTTACCTTGTCACCTGCATACAAAAATCTCTGAAAAGCACCCCACCTAATTTTACTCTTCTTCAAAGTATCCTTCCTTCTGTCAGGCATGATTTCCAATATTTGATGATAGATTCACCTTTTTTTAAGTGACAGATTATTATTATTATGATTACTATTATTATTATTATTAAAAACAGAAGTTATGTGTAAAAGTAACTGGCTCAAGGTGGTCGATATCTCATGAGTTCGTTGTTGCCCTTTTAAAGTGCTGTTAGATCAAGAGGTTATGGCAAAAATAGACAAGGAAAACCCTAAAGGGGAAGGCCAAATGAGGCTGGAAGTAGGTCTAGGCGGGGAAGCAAAATAACACAGCATAAATAAAGAAACTCTCTGTATCTGTATCTGTATATTGATTGCACATTGCCACTTTGTCATCAGGATCAAGAGTTTCAGAAGTGGACTGCACCTGGAGTTCAGGGCCCTAGCCAACTAAGTTGCTACATCTTATTCACAATCCAGAGTCAGAGACAGTACCTCTGGGGAGAGGGGATAGGCTACCTATTGGCTTTCCTCCCCACTTCTGTCCAGCTAACTCCTTGATTTCTGATGCCTTGGAGTTCATAAGTGTGGGGAATTGATATTTACACTTGGAAACAAGCTGATCTGTCTAGATATCTTTCTCTTATGAATTTCTAGAATTTACTGAAATCTTCTCACTAAAATTAATTCTTGTAAGCACCACTATTTACTCAGGCTTTTCTTGAATAATACCAAATCATAAAGAAATACTGTTTCTATCTTAATTATCCTTACAAATCTTAAAATAATTACCTTAAGTGGTCCCATTTCATTTTTATTTAATATTGTATGTGAAAAACTTGAAATTAAGGGGTGATGATTATAAATACGTTAGAAATGGTATTTTTATTAATATTTTATTTACAAATGCTTCTTTTGTAATTAATAATGGGAAACAAATTAACTAGCATTCTAAAAAATAGTAGCAGTATTGATTAGCTGTCATTGATTATAATCATATGTATTTCTGATATTTTCTAAATGATTTCATACAAATTGTTTTCTATAATAATCCTTTCAATATGCACATTTCTTCTATTAGCCTCCTTTTTTATGAGTTAAAGAAAGTCCTTAAAGCAGAAATTTTATTTAATATAAAAAAATCAGTGATTAAGTTGATACTGATGACCTAAGGAGTAGATTACTGGACATAACCATATTTCCAGACAATTTATAAAATAACCTTCATCAAAACCATACATTGATATTGATCCTAAGAAATTGCCTTCTAATCCTCCATCTCTTCAGATTGAATCTTCTCCTTGATCTACACAAATTTCCTAAGTTTATATGCTAACTTAAACTATACTAAGTTTACTACACATCTAGAGTGCATTGTGATATTTAAATGCATAGCCTTGGTCATTAGAAAGAGACAGAGACTTCAGGTTTTTTTCCTGAACCTTGTTACCTCAGTGATATTAGAAATTATTTACTTCAAATTTTTAAAGTGTGAAAAAGAACATTATGAGTGGGGTCAGTATTCCTCTTTAATTGTTATACACTTGAAATTCATTAGTAGATTAAAAATCTACATAAAGTATATCTAGTTCCTAATATCCATAAAATAAATATAAAAATTATTTACAGTAAAATCTTCACTGAATATCTTGACCTATCCATTGATATTTGAAATACTATTTTTGCCTGTGAAGATTGATTTCCATGAAATGCTATAGTAACACACTCTTGCCTTGGAATTTCTTAGGTATCCTTTACAATCTGGTTCAAGTAATATTAAATTCATAGTGCTCATCCTAGTTCAATTTCTGTATCATTATATTTTCAATATTTCAGTAGAGTCTATTCATCAATTACACATGCTCGGGTACCAATTTATAAAAAATCATGAATAATAAAATCAAAGAAAAGAGTAAATCAAATCACAGAAATATAGATGAGAAATTACAAAACATATTTATCTTCCAGAACATGAATATTTCTTTGTGCAATTATAGAGATAACAAGATCTGAGATCCTGCTTCATTCTTCATTGAAAAAATTCCAGGATCCAAATTTTCAGGGAAATTTATATTTACCAGTGGTTATAAGAACAATTGTGTCTATCCTTTAGGAATGACATGTGTAGGTCACACTTCTCAGGAGCCCTGGGGAACTAGTTATTTCGCCCTCTAGAGTGGCTAATTTTCTTCAAATCCTCATTGGTAAGTATTATTTTGCTTTTCTCTTGAGATTATTAAATTTGCAATAGTGCTTATTAGCAATAAAATTGGCAAAGAATTTTGTCATTAAACTTAAAAAGGAGAGATTTTCAAAAAGTTTCACAGGGCACTGGTGATTCAGTATATTTTCAATTTTATGTCAGATTGTAATTATAATTTATTTACATTACAATATATACATAAATGATGCCAACTTAATAATTTTTTCTAAGTCTTTGAACTAAAATTGTTGCATGAAGTAAAATCATATATTGTTTAAAATTATCAACAGCAACAAAAACTGACAAGTATACTAAGTTAAAGACAAAAAAATGATACCTTTTTTGAATGGATTTTATAAAGGAAGCAAGTAAAGTGGTTGTGTCCCAGACTTGGGCCCTTACCAAAAGTGCCATGAAAAGATCCTTGATCATGGGATATGACAATAATTTTAGGTATCCCTCAAATCATGAGTTACTTACCCCACATGCATGGTGGAGAAAAGTAGCAAACTTGTTATTGCTCTGAAAAGTCTGATTAATAGCTGGCAATCAGGATAGTATGAGGATGTGGGAAAGACTAAGAAGCCCCGAGGAAAGACTTAGAAATGAAGCCTCAAAAATATAAATCTCCTCATAACCCTGCAGGATATCAACATATTTCCAAAAGTTTATAGGGAATGATTGGTGAGTACAGATAAAAAGTCATATCTGGGAAAGCCCAAATCCCTCTTCAGTTAGTAAAGGGCATTTTTTTTATTTCACAAGATCGGGGGACCCTCAGCAAGGATTTCACAGAGCCTCAGAAGATCTTTACATTCTTTCATCATAACTCCATGTTCTCAGTCTTTTATATATATTTTGGGCAAAGAGGATTGCTCAGCTTGGTAGAGGCTACAAAAATTCCCCGATATGTCAATAATTCACAGTGAATCAAAGTACATAGAAGATCTGGGCAGATTCTTCATCTGGAGATGATTATGAGGGAAAATGATAGCAAGGCATCTAATAAAGCCATAACATAATTTTCATGGAATTATAGCACTCAAAATGTAATGGTCGACAAAACACATGCAAAGTGTACTACCTGATATTCCTTGTAATATTGCAGAATATAATTTTATACAATTTACAAATAATTTCTGATCATGTTTTTTTTTTCAGGGACCCTGGACACTCTTTAAAACCATTGAAAATCCTAAATACCTTATAATTCTGTTGCACTTTTGGGAAATGGTAGCAAGGGCAACAATGCTTTCTGCAGCTATGGTGGCAGATACTTTGTTATAGTTTGAGAGTCCTATGGGGACACCAAAGATATTGAGACAATTAAAAAACTTTCGGAAATTTAAAAACCTTTAGTTAATATATTCTAAAGGATAAAGGGTGATTTTACATCTGTATATTGGTATAAAAAATCACAGATTAAAGCGATCTAGATTTCTAATGAATATTCTATCTATCTACTTAATTTCATGCTTTATAAAGAGCATTAGGGATATTTTAAAGATTTGAAGAAACACTTTTTACAAGATAAAATTAATCATGGATATGTTGAAAATATGTAAGAAATAAATACTTTTGTAACCCTAAGAAAAAAATGAAATTTGTTTATATCCATCTATCTGTAATTCTGTCCAGGTACCTAGGCAGCTAGCTTCCAATCCATCCATTTATTA
Source organism: Tolypeutes matacus (assembly GCA_026826555.1). Lineage (NCBI taxonomy): Eukaryota > Metazoa > Chordata > Mammalia > Cingulata > Chlamyphoridae > Tolypeutes > Tolypeutes matacus. The sequence continues at coordinate 103,384 of JAKSZT010030253.1, read as the reverse complement.
AACTTTCAGGACAAAAGTCCTGACTATGTATTCCATAGTCTGTGATAATAAAATGTTGTAACAATAGGTTACCAGATGTTGAAGTCATAGATCCTCTTGCTAAGTCCTTGTGAAGAAGCAGAAGCATTAAAGGAAATGAAATTGGTGAGTGAAAAATTATAAATTCATATTCTGGGGAAAATTTCTTATATAGCAGGATACTCAAATTAAGGAAGAATAATCAGCATAGTAATAGAGTTTCTCAGGACCTTGAGGATTAGATAAGAATGTATCTACATATTCAAATATGTGGCTGAGAATACCTTGGATAATAATTCAACATACAACATAAGTTTAAATATAAATCAAAAGATGGTGCAAATTAAGAGCATATTCATTCAAACAAAGTGTCAGAGATGTAACGCTCAAACTTTGTAAGATGGTTACCTGGTAAGACAATGAGTAACGATGCCTTTTCAGAGGAACCAACAATGCAGACAGACCATGTAGGAACATATCAATTTTAAAACATTTTTATGACAATGTCTTCAAATTCAAAATATTGAAAATATAAGGATATATGCCAGGCATTGGAGGAATATGAAAAAAATTCAGACTTTTACTAAGATTATTGCTTTTTGATAATATAAAGCTTGTGATATTCATGCACTACTTGATCTTATACAGTATGAAATGTGTTGTGCCATAATGAGCATTGCAGGTCATTGTACCAGTTGCAGGTTGAAGGCTAAGTTCCTTTTGTCAGAACATTTTCTAAATAGATTTTTTCATACCAATGTTATAAGCTACTCCTTCAACATGAGAAAATAACTACCATAACAATAAATCTGGCTTGTTATGTGGATACACTTCCCCCTTCTTTATGTTCATTCCTCAATCTTGAGGGATTTAGAATGATGTCCACTTGAATGCTTCAGGCTGAGAGTGGAATTATTTCTTATGGGGCAGAGGAAAGAAGTTGTTTTGCTTGCAGTTGTAGATACTCCTTGTTTTGGAGATGGGACCAGTTCATCTTCACTGTTTTGTTATTGCCCAAAGTAAGGCCAAAGAACTGGAAAGTAGGAGCTGGCTGCAACTCTGCTGAGATTCAGGGCTCAACTGGCATATGAGCAATCTGAAGATTTAAGCCTCTAAGAAATAGATTTAACAGGTACATTGAAAATCATGGATTCAAATGAAAGGAGTAGAAGATCATGATTAGGGGAATGATAAATGAGTATAATTATGTTATATTGGGGAAATATATTTTCTTATATTCCCAGATAGAGCCCTATGAGTGTGTCTAGATGTCCCTAGAGCCCTCAGGAACACACTGGTGTGGAACTTCGTTTACTGTGGCAATTTGGATAATCTACCTGAGACAGGCATAAACATAACCTCTGGAATGAACTCCCAACTCACTTTGAAATCTCTTAGCCATAAAGCCTCTGTTTTATTTAATATTTCCAAAATTTGGTCAAGGTCTTTATCCAAATGCATTGTTGCTTAACACTTGGTGATAATCCCTTAGTGCCAGGAAGCTTATCCCTGGGAGCCATGTCCCCTGCCAGGGCAGGAGGGGTGTAGTAAGTTTATTTGCAGAACTTGGCTTAGGGAGGACACATTTGAGAAACAAGGAGGTTTTCAAGATTAAACTCTGAGGCATTAATTATTAGGAGTCTTAGTTTCATTATTACTGAAATACGATTCATAAGTGCAGGCATTAAGATCAAGGGCTTGGCTTATTGGCCTGTTTTCTTTGATTAGGCAAGGCTTACATCTTTCAGAGTTGGTAAAATCTTGTTTGATAAAGTAGCAAGAATTCACCAGGAGGAAAGTTTAATATTTTCTTAGCTACCATACAGGCAACTGTCTATCCAGAAAACATACCTATGGCAACAAGAATATATTTTATCCCATAGAAGTATGATTTAAATGTGTTTTTCTCCATATGCCACCTGATTATCAGCACCCTGTACTAGTGAGGTATATTTGTTATATCTCCTGAAAGACATATCTTACATTTGTAATAATAACCACAATCCTTGCCCAAAACAGTTTGCTGTGTTATACAATCCTCTATTTTATACTTTATCTTTCTTTCTAGCAAATGTACAGTCCAAAATTTCACATTCAACTACATTCAAACACACATACTTCATTGTTAATTACACTCACATCACTGTGCCACCCTCACCTCAGTCCATTTCCATATCATTTCAAACAACCTAGTTAATTTTGCATAGATTAAACATCAGCTCACCATTCTTTATGCCCATTCTACCTCCTGGTAACCTACCTTCCAAACTCTACCTCTATGAGTCCACTCATTATACTTAGTTCACATCAGTGACATCGTGCAATATTTATCCTTTTGTATCTGGCTTACTTCACTCAATATAAAGTCCTTGAATTTCATCCATGTTGCTGCATGCATCAGTACTTCATTACTCCTTAAAGCTGAAAAATATTCTGTAGTATGCATATACCACATTTCGTTAAACCAGTCATCTGTTGACGGATGCTTGGGTTGCTTCCATCTTTTGGAAAATATGAATAATGTTGCTATGAACATTAATGTGTATGTGTATGTTTGTGTCCCTGCTTTCAATTCTTCAAGGTGTATAACTAAGAGTGGGATTGCTGGATTATATAGAAATTCTATATTTAGCTACTGGAGGAATTGCCAAAATGTCCTCCATAGTGACTGCACAATTCTACATTCCCACCAGCAATAAATGAGTGTCCTTTTTTTAAACTCCTCTCTAACACTTGTACCTCTCCAAAACTTGTAGCTTTCTGTGTTTTAATAGCAGCCAGTCTAGCAGGCATGAGATGATATCTCATTGTAGTTTTCATTTGCATTTCCCTAATAGCTAGTGATGTTGAGCATCTTTTCATGTGCTGTTTAGCCACTATTTTTCCCTCTTTGGAAAAATTGTCTGTTCAAATAATTTGCCTATTTTTTTAATTGGGTCATTTGTCTTTTTATTGTTGAGTTGTAGGATTTCTTTATTTATGCTGGATGTTAGATCCTTATAAGTCATGTGGATTCCAATAATTTCTTCCATCAAGTAGGCTGCTTTTTCACTTTCTAAATAAACTTTGAAACCCAAAAGTTTATAATTTTGTAGAGCTTCCATTTATCTTTTTTTTAAATTTTGTTGCTTCACTTTGAGTGTAAAGTTTAAGAAATCATTGTGTACCACAAGTTCTTGGAGATGCTTCCATATATTGTCTTCTAGGAGTTTTATGATCTATGCTCTCATTTTTAGGTCATTGATCCATTATTAGTTAATTTTTGTATAGGGTGTGAGATAAGGGACTTCTTTCATTCTTTTGTATATGTTATCCAGTTCTCCCAACATGATTTGTTGAAGATAATGTTCTGTCCCAGTTGAGTTGACTAGGCATCTTTGACAAATATCAGTTGTCCATAGAGGTACAGGTCTATTTATGAACTCAAAATTTGGTTTCATTGTTCAGTATGTCTATCCTTGTGCCAAGACCATTCAGTTTTGAGCACTTCATCTTTGTAATATTATTTAAAGTTAGGATGTGTTAATCCTTCAAGTTTTCTCTTCTTCTTGAGATGTTTTTGGCTATTTGGGGCTCCTTACCTTTCCAAATAAATGTTATAGTTGGATTTTTCCATTACTGCAAAATAGTGCTGTTGGAAATGTTATTGGGAATGCCTTGAATCTGTAAATCAATTTTTGTAAAATTGATATCTTAATTATATTTAATATTCCAATCCATGAACATGAAATGTCCTTCCGTTTATTTAGATCTTCTTCCGTGGCTTATAGCAATGTTGTGTAGTTTTCTGTGTAGAAGTCTTATACATTCTTAATTAGATTCATTCATAGTTATTTGATTATTTTGTTGCTACTGTAAATAGAAAATTCTTTTTTTTTTTTTTTTATAGAAACACTACTGATGTTTGCGTGTAGATGTTTTATCCTGCCACTTTGCTGGACTTGTTTTTCAGCTCTAGTAACTTTGTTGTTGATTTTTCAGGATGTTCTATATATAGATTCATGTCATCTAAAAATAGTGAAAACTTACTTTTTCCATTCCAAGTTGAATGTCATTTATTTTTTTCTAGTCTAACTGATCTAGGTAGATATTTTTATATAAGTTAAATGAAAAATGTTTAGAAAGTGCATAAAAATAAAAGAAATGGTCTTCAGTCTGGTCAGAGATCTAGTGCATTTAAACCAGGCCATCATTGTTGTGCATGGTGTCTCTTTTTTTGAGTTTTTGGCTAGATCAGTCACTATGATCCTTAAAACAATAAAAATAGCTTCCACATCTCCTGGTCATGTTCCTGAAGTAGATGGAAATATGTGCTGCTTCAGACTCTGACTCTACCAGCCAGAGATGGATTGCTCTTGAGGACCAATAGTGCTGGCTTATACTGCCTGTAAGAAGGATATACCCAGTGGAGCAATAATTGCCAAAGCAAAATGAGCAGGACCTAAACAAATACAATTGGCATTGAGGCCTCCTCCCATAGAGGATGAACAGTATATGACCTCACTGATATGAATTAAGGAATTTGGGCAGTCTCAGAGAGCTATTGTCTGGAAGATAGGTTTACAAGAAATAGAAAGAGAGGAGAAGGTGATGAGCCATCACCCAAATGAATGTAATATATGGTAAGGTGAAAGAGTGTAGCTGTGTATTGAAGTTACAGGACAGGAGGGTAGTGATATTATTGGGTTTGGTGGTGCAGCGTTGACAGGTGGATAGATTGGGAAATGTGGGCTGGAGGTCCAGTGTACTTGGGGGAGGTTTGGGAGGGGAACCAGGTGAATACTGAGGAATTGTGGGTTTGTGGTTGAAAGTACAAATTTGGGAATGCTTTTATGGCAGTAGGACAAGGAAGGATTACTGGTTTAGGGGCTTGGATGGGGGGCAATTGGGATTGGGCACACCTGGAGCAGGCTTCTGAGGAGTGTGTGAGTGATCATTCTGTCATGATGTGTTGTATGGGTTGGTGGATACCTGCAAAATAAGCGGGAAAGTGTTGGACTCCCATCCTCGGGAGGACTGATTTTTTTCACAAATAGGCATTAGTCTCTTGAGATTATGAGCTGTTCTTAATAATGGAAGACAAATGAGTGTGTGAAGATCTCAGTCTTGTTGCATGTACCTATGAATCTTGTCTTCCAAGGAGTGTAGTTAGTGGGTCGCCATGGACCCTGAGGGGAGGGGGAAGTAGGAATAGAATAGATAGAACAGGGGATATTTAGTGGGCAGTGGAAATGTTCTACATGATCTTACAATGATGGACACAGGGCATGGTAAATATCATCAGAATTTGTAAGTGTACCATCTAAAATCTAAACCATAGTGTAAATCATTGACCATGTTTATTAGCTATGTTAAACTATTTGTATATCAGTTATAACAAAGGTACAATCCATATATAAAAAGGTATTAATATGGGGGAGAGGGTAGGGGGAGGATGTTGGGTATATGTGAGTCTACTGTTTTCTGTGTGTGAATTTGCTGTGACCTAAAACTTCTTTGAAAACAAAATGAAAAATAGTGAGACACTGGGGAATGAGTGGGGGAAGGTACCACAGTATAGACAGGACACCAGATATAGCATTGATGAGGGGTAAAATGTCAAATGTCAAAAAAAAACTTTTTAAAAAATATTTTTCATTCTTTTAATATCCCAATCTTTTAATTTAATTTAATTTTTAGGTTTTTTTAAATTTTTATGTATTTTATCTCTTATATTTAGGCTTATCATTGTTGTTTCATTTTCCTACTAACTGTATTCAGCTATTGTAATGGCTTCTTCTTTGAAGAAGCTTTGGATCACAGAAAGTTTACAACTGGGGCAGGAGAGCATGGTTGGTGTAGGGTGTCGAGGATAGGGGCTGCATGGGAGGAAGTTTACCTAAGCATACATATAAGGTATATAAAAATGTTCAGAAGTTCACAGGGCATTGTCACAGTGGGTGGAGACTCACACAATAAATGAGAGAATACTGAATTCCCATCCTGGAGAGCTCTGCTACATTCTCTAAGGGAGCAGCAACAGTCCCCCAAGTGCAGGGGCAGTGACTGGTGAAGTAGGGTGATCCACTGATGGGCCCTTGATATTGATGACTAGGTGTATGAGTCTTTGCTCTTGAAATTAAAACTTAGCCTATTGTTATGGGGTGCCTTGGGGTTGCTTCCTGAGAACCTCCTTGTTGCTCAAATGTTGCCTCTCTCTAAACCAAACTCAGCATATGAATGCATTACATTCCCCCCAGCGTGGGACATGACCACCGGGGATGAGCCTCCCTGGCACCAAGAGATTGCTATCAAGCACCAACTACCAGTGCAACTGGAAAAAGACCTGAACAAAAGGGGGAAAAGACAAATAAGTTGATATGCTTAAGAGACTTCAAAGTGAGTCGAGAGGTCATCCCAGAGGTTACACTTATGCACATCTCAGCAGGATCTCATAGACTTTCCAGGTGGATGCCACTCCAATAGTGGGGCACCTGAAGGCTCTGGAGACATCCAGGTCCCAATGTCAGGGCAGATATCTCCAAAGTTTGGTGCCTTGCCAGTGTCCCTGCATTGGAGTTTGGCCTTCCTGAGAGTGACAGTGTTGGACTCAATTATGTCTTTCCTGAAAATGGCTCATCTGTCCCTTCTATTTAAACTTATACTTGGTGCTGGAGTTTGTAGGTGTATATCCAGAGACTCGAGTCTTTGAGCTGTCCATGTACCAGCTGGGCCTGGAAACTTGCTACTCTTTATCACATAGACTCACCCAGGACAAGTGATGGGAAGATAATGATGGACAAAGGCCATCCCAGTGAATGGAGAGAGTCTGCAGCTGCAGGTAGAATAAAACTATCCATCTTCCCCAAGGGATATAAGCCCCCTTTTAATTGGACGTGGAGTGGACATCACCATCCCAGACTCCTCAGAACTGGGGAGAGAGCTATGGACTAGAGTGGACTTACTGCTATGCCACTATAGACATATTGTGATTCTGGCAATGGAAGAAATTGCAATGCTGTTGTGGAGCCAGTTAGCAACTGGAGGCTCTGGGAGGACAGAGAGTGAAAAACATTTTTAATATGGGTTTTTTTTGGGGACTTGGGAATCCTCCTGAGTGACATTGCAATGACAGATATAGACCATTCTATATCATCACATAACATGCAGAACTGTGTGGGAGACAGTGTAAACTACAATGTGAACTATGGTCCATGCTTAATGGCAAAGCCCCAGGGTGCATTTATCAATTGCAATGAATGTGACACCCTAATGACAGATGTTTATGTGGGAGGTTGTAGGAGGTGTGGGAAATGGGGCATATGGGAATTCCTATATTTTTGGTATAACATTTATGTAATCTAAATTTTTTTTTTTAATTTTTAAAAAAAGTAATATATTCATACAATGGAATATTACTCAGCTGTAAATGGGCATAAAGTTTTGATATGTGCACTAATATGAATGGATCCTTGAAGACTTTAGTAATGGTAGCACAATTTTGTTAATGTAAAATTTTTTTTTTATTACCAGCACCTACATTTTTTTTTTAATTAGACCACTTGTTTACAGAAAAATTATGCACAAAGTAATGAGTTATCATATAAGCCAGACAAATTTCCCCTCTTATGGACAATTTAAATTTGTGTATTGTTCAAGGTTTCTATTTCTTTATTGAGTTTTTGTTAGAACCTCCATCCATTACTGAAATTAGTGTATTAATGCTTCCTACTATTTCTTAGGACCATCATTTATCCCTTCAAATCTAACAATATTTGCCTCATATATTTTAGGGCAGTTAAGTGCATATGTATTTATAATTGTCTTCTCTTGAAATGACCACTTTATCAGTATATAGTGTTCTAACCTGTCCTGTTATAAATATATTTTAAATCAGAGCAGTTACAAAATGTAAATCCATACCACTTAAGTGTGCACTTAAAATTGGTTAAAAAGGGGTCTTTTGTGTTATGGTACCACAATTATATATATATATAATATATATTTTTCCATTTCTGTCCCTGAATTACAGATTAGTTCATCAAGGTACTGCCTGCTAGAAATCATACTTCATTTTCAACAGATTTACTACTGAAGTTATATCTCTGGTTAGCTTTGCTCAGCTCTTCCTGTCCTGGACTCTACCAATGGCACCCAAGCATGTTTAAAATGAGATGGCTTTAGAAAAACACACAATTTTTTTTACCCAAGAGACCATACACACCAATTAAATAAAGAAAATTATCAATGCTCCCATTAGCCAACATGACCCTCAGACTGAACACTGGACATACAGTCAAGTCAGGCCATGCATCTTTTTAACAACTTTTATTAAAGGTCTTTATAGAGCAGCATCCAGGCTCCAGATCTGGCTGCAAAAGAAACCCTTTTATGCAGTAGAGTCTGGTTGGGGCATGGCTGGTGGCTCTGGATTCACACCCTTCAGCTCAGAGATGGAAGTGGAGAGTAGGATATTAACTTTGGTATCATTGACACTCACATGGTTAAGCAGGGTTCTTAGGACCAACCTTTCCATTTGGGACCCAGGACAGCCAAGCACACCCTGTCTTAGCAGCACATGGCACAATTTAGTAGGTAACGTGTCCCCAATGTCCAGAGACATGAGACTCCTGACCTCCAGAATGTGGGGGCAGTAAGCAGGGCTCCCTGATTTCCAGGATGCTGTACTCTCTTTGAAGTCTCTTAGCCATATGAACACATTTGTCTTTACCTTTTCCCCCTTTTATTCAAGGTCTTTTTCCAATCTTATTGCCTGTTGGCACTTGTTAGTAATCCCTTGTTGCCAGGGAGACTTATCCTTGGGAGTCATGTCCCATGCTGGGAGGAAGGTAATGCATTCATATGCTAAGTTTGGCTTAGAGAGACATCACATTTGAGCAACAAGGAGGCTCTCTGGAGGCAACCCTTAGGTGCCCCATAACAATAGGCTAAGTTTTAATTTCAAGAACAAAGACTCATAAGGCTAGTCATCAATAACAAGAACCCATCAGTGGACCATCCTCCTTTGCCAGATACTGCCCCTGCACTTGGGGGACTGTTGCTACTCCCTTGAACAATATGGCAGAGCTCTCCAGGATGAGAAATCAGTATTCTCTCATTGAGTGGTTCTCCACCCACTGTGACCATACCACATGAGCATTTGAACAATTTTATATACCTTTTATGTATGTTCAGGTGAACTTCCTCCCATGCACACATGATCCCTGACACCTCCAACCAACAATCCTCTCCCACCACAGTTGTAACCCTTTTGTGATCCAAAGCTTTTTTAAAGATGAAGCCAATAAAATATCCAAATACAAGTAATAGTAAAATGAAAAAATAATGATGTTTAAATGTAAGAGATAAAATACCTGAAAACTTAAAAAAAAAATAAACTAAAAATAAAATTAAAGGATTGGGCTCTTGAAAAATGAGAAAAAAATAAAATAAATAAAAATATATTTTTTGGACATTTTGCTTTTTATCACTGCAATATCTGGTCTCCAGTCTGTACCGTGGCACCTTCCCCTGCTTATTTCCCAGTGTCTCACAATTTTTCATTTAATTTTCAAAGAAGTTTTAGGTCACAGCAAAGTCACACACAGAATACAAGGTGATTTCATATACACAAACTCCTACCCCTTTCCTGACCCCATATTAAAACCCTTTTATATGTGGATGATAGCATTGTTAAAACTGATATACAGATAGTGAAACATAGCTACTAAACATTGTCAATGGTTTACAGTACAGTTTACATTTTAGATTGTACACTTGTATAAATTTTGATGATATTTACCATGTCCTGTGTCCATCACTGTACGGTAATGAAAAACACTTCCACTGACCATTAAATACCCCTTGTTTGATCTATTCTGTTCCTCTATCCCCATACCCCCAGGGCCCATGATGACCTCCTGGCTTGACTCATTGGATGACAAGATTCATAATTCATGCAACAAGGGATCTTGACACACAGGTTTTTCCTCCACTATTAGGAACCACACTTGCTCTTAAGAGATGCCCACCTGTCTATTTCTGAGCAAATCGTTCCTCCCAAAGATGGGAGTCCATTTCCTTCCCTCTCACTGTGTGGGTCTCCACCCACTGATAAAACACACTATGACAGGATGTACACTCACACACTCCCTAGAAGCCTGCTCCAGATGTACCCTGTCCTGAATGCCCCCCAAACACTAAATCAGTGACACTTCCTTGTCATAATGCCATAAGAGCATTCCCACCTCTGTACTTTTAACCTCATACCCACAAATCCCAAGTGTTCACTGGGTCCCTCACCCATCTCTTCCCCCAGTACCCTGGGTATTCTAACCCACCCCGCCCAATCTACCCACCTGTCAACCGTGCACCACCAAACCCAATAATATCATTACCCACCTGTACTATTTCTTCAATACGTGTCTACACTCTATGACTTTACCATAGATTACGTCCGTATGAGTGAGGGCTCACAACTTTCTCTTCTCTTTCTTTTTCTTGTAAACCTATCTTTCAGACAATATTTCTTTGAGACTGCTCAATTTCCTTAATTCATATCAGTGAGGTCATATACTGTTCATCCTTCAATGCCTGGCTTGCTTCACTCAACATAAGGTCTTCCAGATTCTTCCATGTTATCCCATATGTTAGCACTTTATTCCTTCTTACAGCTGAATAATATTCCATTGTATGTATGTATGTACCACATTTTGTTTATCCATTCATCTGTTGGTGGTCACCTGGGTTGATTCCAACTTTTGGCAACAGTGAACAATGCTGCTATGAACATTGATGTGCATATACCTGCTCGTGTCTTTGCTTTCAGTTCTTCTGGGTTTATACCCAGCAGTGGAATTGCTGGATCATATGGAAGATCTATAGTTAGTGTTTTGAGGAACTGCCAAACTGTCTTTCACAGTGGCTGGACCATTCCACAATCCCACCAGCAGCAGTGGATGAGAGTTCCCATTCCTCCACATCCTCCCCAACAATTATAGTTTGCTGTTTTTTTAATAGCTGCCATTCTAATGGGCATAAGATGGAATCTCAATGTAGTTTTGTTTCGCATTTCTGTAATAGCTAGACATGTCAAGCAGTTTTTCATGTGCCTCTTAGCCATTTGTATTTCTTCCTTGAAAAAAGAAGTGTCTATTCAGGTCACTTACCCATTTTTTAATGGGTTGTTTGTCTTTTAATTTTTGAGTTGTAGGATTTCTTTATATATGCAGGATATTAGGCTCCTATCAGATATATGGTTGCCAAATATTTTCTCCCATTGGGTAGGCTGCCTTTTTACTTTCTTGATAAATCATTTGAGGTGCAAAAGTTTTTTATTTCTAGGAAATCCCATTTACCTATTTTTTCTTTTGCTGCTCATGCTTTGGGTGTGAAGTTCATGAAAACATTTCATATGACAAGGTCCTGTAGATGCTTCCCTACATTATCTTCCAAAGTCTTTATGGTCTTGGGTCTTATATTTATATCTTTGATCCATCTTGAGTTGATTTTCTTAACAGGTGTGAGATGGTGTTCCTCTTTCATTCTTTTGGATATTGATATCCAGTTCTCCATGCACCCCTTGTTGAAGAGGCCATTCTCTCCCAACTGAGTGGGCTTGGTGGCCTTGTCAAATATCAGATGCCTGTATAGGCGAGGATTTATATCAGAATTCTCGATTTGGTTCCATTGGTCAATGTGTCTATGCTTGTGCAAATACCATTTGGTTTTCACAACTCTAGTTTTGTAGTATGTTTCAAAGTCAGGTAGTGTGATACCTCCAACTTCATTTTTGTTTTTCAATATGTCTTTGGCAATTCAGGGCCTCTTATGCTTCCAAACAAATTTTTAGTTAGTTTTTCCAATTCCTTAAAAACTACAGTGTAGATTTTTATTGGGATTGCATTAAATCTGTAGATTACTTTGGGTAGGATAGATAACTTGATGATGTTTAGTCTTCCTATCCATGAACAGGGAATAATCTTCCATTTATTTAAGTCTTCTTTGATTTCCTTTAACAATGTTGTGTAGTTTTCTGTGTATAAGTCCTTTACCTCTTTAGTTAATTTATTCCAAGGTATTTGATTCATTTAGATACTATGTAAAAGATATTTTTTTTTATTTCCTCCTCAGATTGCTCATTATTGGTGTACTGAAATGCTACTGATTTTTGAGCATTGATCATAGCATGCAATGTTACTGACCTTCTGTATAAGTTCTAGAAGATTTGCTGTAGATTTCTCAGTGCTTTCTATATATAGGATCATGTTATCTGCAAATAATAAAATTTTTACTTCTTTTCCTATTTGTATGGCTTTATATCTTTTTCTTGCCTCAGTGCTCGAGCAAGTACCTCTAAGACATGATTAAATAGAAATGGTGATAGTGGGCATCCTTTTCCTGTTCCTGATCTCAGAGGGAAGGCTTTTAGGATTTCACCATTGAAGATGATGTTAGCTTTGAGTTTTTCATATATATGCTTTCTCAGGTACAGAAAGTTACCTTCCATTCCTATCTTTTGCAGTGTCTTCATCAGGAAAGGATGCTGTATTTTGTCAAATGCTTTTTCTGCATCTATAGAGATGGTCATGTGATTTTTTCCTTTCAATCTGTTTGTGTGGTGTATTACATTAATTTATTTTCTTATGTTGAACCATCCTTGCACACCCGGGATGAAACCCACTTGGTCATGGTGTATAATTCTTTTGATATGTTGTTTAATGTGATTAGCAAGTATTTTGTTGAGATTTTAACATCTGGTTAAATAGAGAAATCAGTCTGTAATTTTCTTTTCTTGTGGTATTTTTGTTTGGCTTTGGTATTAGAGTAATGTTGGCATCACAGAATGACTTAGGCAATATTCCTTCTATTTTTATTTTTGGAAAAGCTTAAGGATAATTGGTGTTAGCTCTTTCCAGAATTTTTGGTGGAATTCATCTGAGAAGCCATCTGGTCCTGAGCTCTTCTTAGTTGGGAGGTTTTTGATGATTGAGTCTATCTAGGTACTTGTAAATGGGCTGTTGAGTTCATCAATTTCTTCTTTCGTCAATGTAAGCTGCTTGTGAGATTCTAGGAATTTGTCCATTTCCTATAAATTATCATTTTTTTGACATAAAATTTTTCAAAGTGTCCTCTTATGACACAGTTTATTTCTGTGGGGTATCTAGTGATATCCCCTTCTTCATTCCTTATTTTGTGTATTTGCATCTGCTCTCTTTTTCTTTGTTAGTCTGGCTAAGGGTTTGTCAATTTTATTGATCTTCTTGAAGAAACAGGTTTTGGTATTGTTTACTTTTTCTAGTGCTTTCTTATTTTCTATTTTATTTAGTTCTGCTCTAATCTCTGTAATTTCTTTCTTTCTACTTCCTTTGAGGTTAGTTTGATGTTGTTTTTCCAATTCCCCCAGGTGTGCAGGTAGGTCTTCAATTTTAGCTCTTTCTTCTTTTTTAATATATGCATTTATGGCTATGAATTTCCTTCTCAGTACAGCTTTGGCTACATCCCATAGGTTTTGGTATGTTGTGTTGTCCTTTTCCTTCAATTCAAGGTAGTTACTGATTGTTTTGAGATTTCCTCCTTGACATACTGTTTGTTTAAGAGTGTGTTACTTAGCTTCCATATCTTTGTGTCTAATCTGGTTCTCTGGTCCTTACTGATTTCCAATTTCATTCCATTGTGGTCAGAGAAATTACTTTGCATAATCTCAATCTTTCTGAATTAATTGAGAGTTGTTCTATGGCCTAGCATGTGGTCGATCTTGGAGTATGATCCATGTGCACTCGAGAAGAATGTATATCCCGCTGTATTTGGGTGTAGCATTCTTTATATGTCTATTAGGTCCAGGTCCTCTAATGTATTATTCAAAGTCTTTGTTTCTTTATTGATACTCTGTCTAGGTGTTCTATTTAATGGTCATAATGGTGTATTACATTTCCCCACTATAATTGTAGAGCCATTTATTTCTCCACTTAGTTTTTCCAGTGTTTACCTCATGTATTTTCAGGCACCATGATTAGGTCCATAAATGTTTATGATTGTTCCCTCTTCTTGAAAGATTACATCCTTTACTAATATATAGTGTTCATCTTTGTCTCTTACACTAGTTTTGCATTTAAAGTCTATATTGTCCGATATTAGGATAGCTAATCTTGACCTTTTTTGGTTATTGTTTGCTTGTAAAATTGTTTTCCAGCCATTCACTTTCAGCCTACTTGAATCCCTGGGACTAAGGAGCGTTTCTAATAAACTACATATAGATGGGTCATATTCCCTTATCCATTCTTCCAACCTGTGTCTCTTGACTGATGTGTTTAATCCATTAACATTCAATGTTATTACTCTGAAGGAATTTCTTACATCATCCATATTTTCTTTGGGTTTATATATGTCAAATGCTGTTTTTATTTCTCTTATTGTCTTTTTTGTTGTTCTTACAGTCTCCTGCAACTCTCTTTCTCCTGTTTTTTTTTCTTTTCCTTTCAACCTGTAGAACTATCTTTAATATTTCTTGAAGTGCATGTTTCTTATTGGCATATTCTCTTAATTTATGTTTATCTGTGAATATTTTGAGTTCTCTATCATTGGCTGTTGTTTTTCTTTTCAGTTAGAATTAAAACTGATTGGTTGTCTTATTTCTATACTGGACAGAAGTTATTTCCATCTTAAGAGGACAAAAATGGACATACATGTTAATATATAATTTCACAGATTCTGGGCCCAAATCAATAGTAAATGGCAAATATAACACATGTACATTCTTAAAAAGAATTAAATAATTTTTAGCAGGCCCAGTAAACAATGCTCCAGTCTGACATTGAAAAGACTTTTCACCCTCACTTTACCTTAATTTCTGTTTCAAGTGATTTTTTAATAACATTTAGGACAGAATCAATATAAACATTGCTTTAGAGACACTGTTTTTTAGTTGAAATGATTACAATAATGATGATAATATTCCAGGTGCCTTGCATGTATTTCATTTAATCTTTCTAATAATTCCATGTTAGGAAATTTATTATGCATATTTTACAGATAGGGATATGATGCTTAAGTGAAATAAAATAATATTAGGACATTTTTCATACCATATGATGACTCAGCCTCTCTGAGATTGGTGATTGCATCAGAGGCTTTGCATTTTTATGATATGGTACTTCAGCATTTTTGTCCCTATTGTTAGGTCCCTGATACCTGCTTATACAAGATAAACAGCTAGTCCCTCACTGTAAAATTAAATACACACTCCTCAATCCCCACTCTTGCTTGACCAACTACTATAGCCTCACCCCTATAACAGTATAAAGGCTCAATCCTGAGGTCCACTGTGTCCCCCTTGTTTCCCACCTGCTTCATTAAGCCTATGCTCCTGATGTGTTTCTCCATGTCACCCAGTGGTGGTGCTACCTGTTGATGTTCAGGAACCAGGTCCATGAAAATGGTGCCATGGATGTGAAAGAAACAAGAAATAGCTGGGGTCAGGGAACCCTCCATCCAAGGGGAGAAGGGTGCCACTGCAAAAAACATCATGGCTTTTATTTAGCTTTAGAAAAAAGAAAATACGTGTGAGCATGTGCAAAGGTAATAGATACATGATGGGTTACACATTACTGAAGTCAGCAAGTCTTTAGGGTTAGTGGTTCAGTTCTCCTTACATTTCTGCATGTAACAGACCTTGCTAATCATTATATCACATATACCAGATACACTCCTTGAAGCACAGAATGAAATGTGTTGGAGTTTTGGGGAGAGAAGAGGAGGCAAGGATTACTAATTTGGAGAGAGAGAGTATAGAGAGGTTAGAGATATATAATGATATTTCTGAGGGTACAACTTGCTGTTTGTTTATAATATGTTCACATGTTTAAAGTGAGATCACTCAGCAAGGCTTGGACTTTTTCCAGTAAAGTTTTTTTTTTGTTTCTTATAGAGTTTCTGGGCATGCTAACAGGCTGAGTATGGTGTTTAACTGGGTTGCATTTCTGCCAAGCAAGGAGCACCACACTGTATGGGGGACTTCCTGGAAGATATATATATTAAAAAAAGAGCAACAAGAGCAATAAAAAAAAAGGAAGGCCAGATGGCGTCGGTTTAGGTGGACACTCACCATCTCTCTTGCAAATGACAGCTGATTGGGGACAGGATCCAGACCAAGTGATCTGTTCTGGGATCCCACAGAGCAATAGCCTTTGGGGGCATCGATCTGGAGGGAGCTGGACAAGGAGATAGATTGCTTAAAATAAAACCATGAGTTTTTAGCTCTGTTCCTGGAAAACAAGGGCAGCTAAGCCCCACCCTCAGGGCAGGGAGCCAGGATGAGCCCCGAATCCTCCCTGTTACCCGGTGAGAGGGAGCATTCTTTGAAAGTGGGAGGGTTCTGGCAAAGGGTAGAGGGGGTTTCCTTTCTGTGGGTTTGGTTGCCTGGACCATTAGAGCTTTGGGGATCACACCAGCTGGCTAGAAGTTGCACCAGGTAGAGGGGACATGCAAATCTTCTGAGGAAGCCTGACTTACCTAACTGTTCTGGGATACAGAGACTTGGCTTGAGAGAGGGTTGAGTTAGACAATTTAATAGTTCTGTGCTGAGGACTATCAGAATTTCGACTCCCCTAAGGGAGTCAGGCAGTGGGAAGCCCTTAACAAGTTTTCAAGAGCCTATTTAGGGTTCCCTGGGAGGAGGGGGTTGTCTAGAAGAGGCTTGAAAAGCATTTCAGTGCAGTGTACTCAGTCATCAGGGTCTCAATTGAATATCAAAAGGGAAATCAACTTGACCAGGAAAGGAGAGGAGGGATCTGCTCATACAGCCTGTTGAATCCTGCTGCCCGAGGAGAGTAAAACCTGCCTGGGGGAAAGTGACTGAATAGCTTTGTAAAGAGCTAACTGACCCAATTAGAATGGTAGCTCAGTGGAGGGATTTCTACCTTGAATATATGAGTTCCCCAGTTCGATTCCCGGCTCCTATAAGAATAGTGACCCACTGGGATATCTAACATCCAGCTGATACCATAGGACAGGGAAAACATAGACATTATTTTTGTACTAGCTTACTTTGGGTCCCTTATCTTTCCAAAAAGAAAACAAAAAAAAAAAGGTTACTTAAAAATTTTTTTTAACTTAGTTTATTCGCTAAAACCCACCTCAAAATCTGCAGAGAGAAGCCTTCAGGGTAATTGATTGATGAAGACATGCAGCCTGAGAGCCTCCACAAGGGCCAAGAAGGAATGCTGTTCTTCCTTAGCTTGTTTGACTGCGTGCTTGTGTGTTTGTTTGTTTTTTGTTTTTGTTTTATTTTGTTTCATGTTTCTCTTTCCTCTTTCCTCTTCCCGGCCCCCCAATTTAAAAAAAAAATTTTTTTTTAATTAGGTGCTGCTAGCTTGTTTCTTCTTTGCAGTGCTTCTCCTTCCTTGATCTCCCATTTTCTGTGTATACCGATTTTGCCTAACAACACTATCTTTTTCTTTCCTTCATCTTTCTATCTTCTGCTTTCTGTTGTGGTTCTTACATTCCACCTTTTTTCATTAGTAATCAGCTTTACTGGTTTTGATTTCTATCTTGTCTATTCTGTTTTTGTTTTTATTAACTTTTTCCTCTCACCCCTTTCTTTACTCTTCCTCTCTCTCCTCATCATTCTGGACTTTTAAATAATTCTATATATTTTTCTCTGTCCGGTCTCCTATTTCATTGCAGGTACTCCTCTTTTTTATTCCTATTATTCTACACTGCTTACACGAGTTAAATATTCATTTTACTATGTCTTAAATGGCCCCTCTTCTATCCTTTTTCTTTTCTTACCTCTGGCCAAAATCTTTTTCCTTCAAGGAACATAGAAAAAAGCAAAGAAATAGAACAAGAAGAACAAAGTGTCAAAGAGAAATTTTAACATACACACAAAACCAGCAGGTGGCAAACCTCAAGAGCAGAAAGAGAAGCTAATCAACTGAATAAACCCATCTAGATAAAAAGATGACAAGAAGGCAACAAAAAATTATAAACCATACTAAGAAACAGGAAGACATGGACCAGTCCAATGAACAAACTAAAAACCAGTAAGAGATGCAGAACATTGAACAACTAGTCAGAGCTGTCCATACAAATAACATGGATCACCTTAATGAAGTGAAGGAAGAGATTAAAGATATTATGAAGACACTGGGAGAATATATCGAAGAAATTGTAAACATTCATAAAAAGGTAGAGGGTATGATGGTGATGAATGGCACAATCCAAGAAATCAGACACTGAAATCAAATAACAGCAGATTTGAACAGGCAGAAGAAATAATTAGTAATGTGGAAGACAGTATATCTGAAATCAAACAGATAGTAGAATAGATAGATAAAAAGGTAGAAAAATTCCAGCAGGGAATTAGGGATTTAACCAACAAAACACAGTGCACAAACATATGCTTTATAGGCATCCCAGAGGGAGAAGACAAGGGAAAGGATTGTTGAAGGAAATAATGGCTAAAAATTTCCCAACTCTATTGAGGGAGATGGACATACATATCCAGGAAGCACTGCATACCCCAATAGCATAAATCCTAACATGCTTACTCCAAGACATATACTTGTCAAATGCCCAAAGCTCAAGACAGTAAAAATACTCAAGGCAGTAAGAGAAGAGAGAATCAACACATAAAAGGGAAGATCAATAAGATTAAGTGCTGATTTCTCATCTGAAACCATGGAGGCAAGAAGACAGGGGTATGACATAGTCAAGGTACTCAAAAAAAAATCTTCCAGCCACATATTCTCTATCCAGAAAAACTGGCATTCAAAATGACGGAGAGTTCAAAATATTCACAGATAAAAACAGAAATTAAGAGAACATGTCAATAAGAAACCTGCCATTCAAGAAATACTAAAGGAAGTTCTACAGGTTGAAAGGAAAAAACATGAAAAAGAGAGTTGGAGGAGAGTGTACGAACAACTAAAAATATAAAAAGAGGAATAGAAACAACATATTACATACATCAACCCAAAGAAAATATGGCTGAGGTAAGAAATTCCTTTAGAGTGATAACAGTGACAGTTAATGGATTAAACTCACCAGTCAAGAGGCACAGCTTAGCAGAATGGATCAGGAAATATGACCCATCTATATGTTGTCTACAAGAAACACATCTTAGACCCAGGGATTAAAGGAGGCTGAAAGTGAACAGCTGGAAAACAATTGTACATGCAAGTAACAACTGAAAAAAGGTGGGAGTAGGTACACTAATATCAGACAAAATAGTTTTAAATGCAAAACTATCATAAGAGACAAAGATGGGCACTATATATTAGTTAAAGGGGTAATCTTTCAAGAAGAAAGAACAATCATAAACATTTATGCACCTAATCAGGGCACCCCAAATTACATGAGGCAAACACTGGAGAAACTAAGTGGAAACATAAATGCCTCTATAATTATAGTGGGGTACTTTAATACATCATTACCACCATTATACAGTACATCTTATCAGAGAATCAATAAGGAAACAAAGACTCTGAATAATACATTAGAGGATCTAGACCTAATAGACATACAGAATGCTACAACCAAATACAATGAGATTTACATTCTTCTCGAGTGCACATGCATCATACTCCAAGATAGACCACATACTACACTACAGAACAACACTCAATGAATTCAGAAAGATTAAGTTTATACAAAGTTATTTCTCTGACCACAATGGAATGAAACTGGAAATCACTAAGAGCCAGAGAACCAGATTAGGCCCAAAGATATGGAAGTTAAACACCACACTCTTAGACAAACATTGGGTCAAGAAGGAAATCTAAAAATAAATCAGTAACTACTTTGAAGTGAATGAAAATGACACAAAACATATCAAAACCGATGGGATGCAGCCAAGCTATGCTGAGAGGGAAATTCATAGCCATAAATGAATATAATAAAAAAGAAGAAAGAGCTAAAATTGAAGACCTAATGGCACACTTGGAGGAATTGGAAAAACAACAGCAAACTAACCCCAAAGGAAGAAGAAAGAAGGAAATAACAAAGATTAGAGCAGAACTAAATGAAATAGAAAATAAGAAATCATTAGAAAAAATAAAAATAAACAAAACCAAAAGTTGGTTCTTCGAGAAGATCAATAAAATTGACAAACCCTTAGCCAGAATAACAAAGAAAAAGAGAGTGCAGATGCAAAAACACAAATTAAGAAATGAGAAAGGGGATATCACCACTGACCATGAAGAAATAAATATCCAAAAGAGGATATTTTGAAAAATTATATGCCAACAAGAATGATAATTTAGAGGAAATGGTCAAATTTCTAGAAACTCACAGTCTACACTGATGAAAGAAAAAATGATGAACTCAACAGTCCAATTACAAGTAAAGAGATAGACTCATCATCAAAAACCTCCCAAATAAGAAGAACCCAGGACCAGATGGCTTCACAGCTGAATTCTACCATACATTCCAGAAAGAGCTGACTACAATCCTCCTTAAGCTCTTCCAAAAAAGAAGTAAAAGGAACATTGCCTAACTCACTTTATCATGCCAAGATTACCTTAATACCAAAGCCAAACAAAGATGCCACATATAGGAAAATTACAGACCAATCTCTCTAATGAACCTAGACGCTAAAATCCTCAGGAAAATACTTGCTAATCACATCAACAACATATCAAATGAATTATACACCATGACTAAATGGGTTTCTTCCCGAGTGTGCAAGGAAGGTTCAACATAAGAAAATCAATCAATGTAAAACACCATATAACAGATTGAAAAAAAAAAAAATCACATGATCATCTCTATAGATGCAGAAAAAGCATTTAACAAAATACAGCACACTTTCCTGATAAAAACAATGCAAAAAGTAAGATTACAAGGAAATTTTCTGAACATGATAAAGGGTATATATGAAAAACCCACAACTAACCTTGTCTTCAATGGTTAAACCCTAAAAGCTTTCCCTCTAAGTTTGGAACAAAGACAAGGATGCCCACTATCACCACTCCTATTTAACATTGTCTTACAAGTACTTGCTTGAGCACTGAGGCAAGAAAATGATATAAAATGCACCCAAATTGGAAAGAAAGAAGTAAAAATTTCACCATTTGCAGATGACATGATCCTATACATAGAAAGCCCTGTAAAATCTACAGCAAAGCTTCTAGAACTTATAAAGAAGTTAAGTAAAGTTGCAGGCTAAAAGATCAATGCTGAAAAATCACTAGCATATTGATGCACCAATAACGAGCTATCTGAGGAGGAATTCAAGAAAAAATACCATTTACAATGGTAACTAAAGTATAAAATACCTAGGAATAAATTTAACTAAAGATTAAAGGACTTATATACGGAAAACAAAGCAACACTATTAAAGGAAATCAAACAATGAGATACTTAAATAAATGGAAGAATATTCCATGTTCATGGATAGAAAGAGTAAACAATATCAAGATGTCTTTCCTACCAAAACTAATCTACATATTTAATGCAATCCCAATAAAAATCAACTCTGTATTTTTTCATGAATTGGAAAAACTAACTACAAAATTTATTAGGAAGGGTAAGAGGCCCTGAATCACCAAAGACATATTGAAAAAGAAAAACGAAGTTGGAGTTATCAGACTACCTGAGTTTAAAACATACTACAAAGTTACAGTGGTTAAAACCACATGTTATTGGCACAAGGATAGACACATTGACCAATGGAACCGAATTGAGAGTCCTGATATAAATCCTCACATATACAGACATCTGATATTCGAAAAGGCCACCAATCCCCTCAGTTGGGAGAGAATGGCCTCTTCAACAAGTGGTGCATGGAGAACTGGATATCCATATCCAAAAGAATGAGAGAGGAACACCATCTCACACCTTATACAAAAACCAACTCAAGATGGGATCAAAGATCTAAATATGAGAGCCAAGACCATAAAGATCTTGGAAGAAAATGTAGGGAAGCATCTACAGGACTTTGTAATATGAAATGGTTTCATGAACTCCACACCCAAAGTATGAGCTGCACAAGAAAAAAATAGAAAAATGGGATATCCTCAAAATTAAAAACTTCTGCACCTCAAATCATGTTATCAAGAAAATAAAATGGCAGCCTGACCAATGGGAGAAAATATTTGGCAACCATATATCTGTATATATCCTGTATATATAAAGAAATCCGACAACTCGAAAAGAAAATGACTAACAACCCATTTAAAAAATGAGCAAGAGACCTGAAAAGACATTTCTCCAAGGAAGAAATACAAATGGCTAAGAAGAACATGAAAAAAAATGCTCGACATCCTTAGCTATTAGAGAAACGCAAATCAAAACTACATTGAGATACCATCTTACACCCATTAGAATGGTGGCTATTAAAAAAAAAAACAGCAGACTATAATTGTTGGAGAGGATGTGGAGGAATGGGAACCCTCATCCACTGCTGGTGGAATTGTGGAATGTTCCAGCCATTGTGGAGGACAATTTTGTGTTTCCTCAAAAACTAACTATAAATCTTCCATATGATCCAGTGATTCCACTGCTGGGTATACACCCAGAGGAAATGAAGGCAAAGATATGAACAGATATATACACATTAATGTTCATAGCGGCATTGTTCACTATTGCCCAAAGTTGGAATCAACCCAGGTGCCCATCAACAGATGAATGGATAAACAAAATGTGGTACATACATACAATGGAATATTAATCAGCTGTAAGAAAGTTCTAACACGGGGTAACATGGATGAATCTGGAAGACCTTATGTTGATTGAAGCAAGCCAGGCACTGAAGGATGAACAGTACATGACCTCGGTAATATGAATTAAGGAAATTGAGCAGCCTCTGAGAATTCTTGACTGAAAGATAGGTATATAAGAAAGACAAAGAAAGGAGAAATTTGGAGCCATCACCCATATGGACTTAACCTATGGTTAAGTGATAGAGTGTAGTTGTGTATTGAAGGGAGAGGACAGGAGGGTAGTGATATATTGGATTGGGTTGTGCAGGATTGAAAGGTGGGTACATTGGGAACGGGCGGTTAGAATACCCAGCATACTGAAGGGAGAGCAGAAATAGACAGGTGGGCATCTCTGAAGAGCAAGGGCAGTTCCTAATAGTGGAGGACAAACCAGTGTGTCATGATGTCTTGTTGCATGTAACTATGAACCTTGTCATCCAATTAGTCAAGCCAGGGGTTTGTCATGGGACCCAGGGGGATGGGGTGGGAGGAACAGTATAGATCAAACTGAGGGTATTTAGTGGACAATGGAAATGTTTTTCATTACCTGACAGTGATGGACACAGGACATGGTAAATATCATCAAAATTTATAAAAGTGTACGATCCAAAATGTAAACCATACTGTAAACCACTGACAATGTTTAGTAGCTATATTTCATTATCTGTATATCAGTTATAGCAATGCTACCATCCACATACAAAAAGGTTTTAATATAGGGTGAGGAAAGGGGGAGGAGGTTGGGTATATGAGAGTGTCTTGTATGATTGACTTTGCTATGACCTAAAACTTCTTTGAAAATTAAATGAAAAATAGTGAGACACTGGAGAGTGAGAGGGGGAAGGTGCCTCGGTACAGACTGGACACCAGATAATGCAGTGATAAAAGGCAAAATGCAAAAAGTAAAAATAAAAAATTTAAATTTTAAAAAAATTTTTTTCATTTTTTGAATAACCCAATCCTTCAATTTTATTTTATTTTTGTTTTTTTTTTTGTAAGTTTTCATGTATTTTATCTCTTACATTTAAACATAATTATTATTTCATTTTCCTATTAATTGTATTTGGCTATTGTATTGGCTTCATCTGTAAAGAAGCTTTGGATCACAGAAGGGTTACAACTGGTGCAGGAGATGATCGTTGGGGGGAGGTGTCAGGGATGGGGGGTTGCATGGGAGGAAATTCACCTGAACATACATAAAAGGTATATAAAATTGTTCAAATACTCACGGGGCATTGTAACAATGGGGGGAGAACCATTCAATAAATGAGAGAATACTGAATTCCCATCCTGGACAGCTCTGCAATATTCTCTAAGGGAGTAGCAATAGTCCCACAAGTACAGGGGCAGTGTCAGGCAAAGGAGGATGATCCACTGATGGGCTCTTATGAGTCTTGGCTCTTGAAATTGAAACTTAGCCTATTGTTATGGGGTGCCTAAGGGTTGCTTCCTGAGAGCCTCTTTGTTGCTCATATGTGGCCTCTCTCTAAGCCAAGCTCAGCATATGAATGCATTGCCTTCCTCCCAGCGTGGGACATGACTCCTGGGGATGAGCCACCCTGGCAATGAGGGATTACTAACAAGTGCCAACAGGCAGCACAACTGGAAAAAGACCTCGAATAAAAAGGGGAAAAGGTAAAGACAAATGAGTTCATATGGCTAAGAGACGTCAAAGTGAGTTGGGAGGACATCCCAGAGGTAACGCTTATGCACATCTCAGTAGGATCTCATAGGCTTCCAATGTGGAAGAGCAGCTCCTGAGGGCTCTGGCAACACCCAGGTCCTATATCAGGGTGGATAGCCCCTGAGTTTTGTGCCTTATCAGTAGGCCCTGCTTTGGAATCTTTGCTCCTGAGAGTGACAGAGTTGGACACAAATATGTCTTCCCTGCACATGGTCTCTCTGTCCCTTCTATTCAAACCTATATTTGGTGCTGGAGTTGGTAGGTGTACTTCAAGAGACCATAGTCTTTGGGCTGTCCATGTTCCAGCTGGCCGCAGAATCTCAGTGGACCTGCAAATCCTACCCTATAGCTCAAAGGACTCACCCTGGACAACTGGTGGGGAGATGATGATGGACAGCAGCCATCCCAGGGAATGGAGAGAGTCTGCAGCTGCAGACAGGATAATCCCATTCATCTTATCCTTGAGATATAAGCCCCCTCTCACTTGGATGTGGCGTAGACATCACCATCTCAGACTCCTCATGTTTAGGGGAAGAGCTATGGACTAGAGTGGACTTGCTGGTATTCTGTTATAGACATATTGTGATTCATGCAGTGGAAATATTACAACATTAATGTGGAAGCAGTGGCCACCAGATGCTTTAGGGGCAGGGAGAGGGAAAAGCAGTTGTAATACAGGGGTTTTTTCGGGACTTGGGAATTATCCTGAGTGACACTGCAATGACAGATATAGGCCATTATATATCATCATAAAACATGCAGAACTGTGTGGGAGAGAGTGTGATCTACAATGTGAAATATGGTCCATGCTTAATGGCAAAGCCCCAGGATGTGTTGATCAATTGTAATTAATGTATGACACTAATGAAGGATATTTATGTGGGAGGTTGTGGGAGGTGTGGGAGGTGGGGTATATGGGAATCCCTATAATTTTGTATAACATTTATGTATTCTAAGTAACTTATAAAAAATTTAAAAAAAGAAGAAAAAAATCCTCTGTATCTGCTCATAACATATTCCTGTAAATTAAAAGCAATGGATCTTATATGTTCAATTTTTATTTCTTAATATTTACATTATATATACATATATATATATGCATACATATATATGTGTGTTTAAGTATTTATTTACAAAGAGAGAGAGTAGGCAAAAATATTTATTCAGTAAAAGATTGTTAAATGATATTCAATCATCTTTTCCTAGCATATATGATCTCATTTAAAATAAAAACAATATTTCCAAATTAAGATACTAAATTATTTAAATGTTCCTGTTTTAATTTCCTGACTGCTAAGACAACTACAATAAAATGAATTGGCTTAACAACTGGAATTTTTCAAAGACTAGAAGCTAGAAGGCGTGCTTCCTCTTGAGATTCATATCTTCTTCCTTGCTGGCAATCTCTGAGGTTCCTTGGTTTTTGTGTCACATGGCAATGCACATGGCAACATCTTCTTTCCTTTCCAGCTTTTGTTGACTTCCAGCTTCTGGTTATTTCCCGTGGATTCTCTGTCAGACTTTCTTTTTATTTATAAAGGACTACACTTATCCAAAGTAAAACCCAACCTGATTCCGTTAGGCCACATGTCAATTGAAATGACATATTCCAGAGATGTTGTTTACAATGGGTCTACACCCTCTAGAATATGGGCCAAGACCACAAACAGTTCCAAACTGGGTATACAATTCAGTCTACCACAGTACACTTCTCTGGGCTTGCATATCTGTTGTTTTGAATGGAATAATAAGAGATACTAAGATTTACTGAGCCTTTTACTTGCATCATATACTATGTAAACACTTGACATATACCATTTTATTTAATTCTTAGAGAATCCCTTACAAAAGCCCAACTTTATAGATTTGGAAACTAGTTATAATCTTAAGTCATTTGCCCATGTCAGCTTCCCAGTCGGTGGATCTAGCACCTATTCTCTCCTGAGTCTTATGCACATTTTATTTCACTGCCTATAAAATTAAACTTGCTGCTTCAGCACAACCATTGGCTGAATTAATATGTTCATAAATCAGTTTGTTAGTTCCTCTTCAAACAGAAGAAGAAAATTCCTTTTCATTACATCATTTGGTCACAATCACTAATAATTCCTTATGGAAAGTCACTAAACTATAAACAGGAAACTGTCCCTGACATGAGTTCTGCTATTATTTAGCTGTCTACTAGTGAGTGGTTCCATCATCTATTTTCCTCAATTCTCTCAATTTCAAAATAAGAAGTTTTAATAAATATTGTCTAACATATTTTATATCTTTGAAATTATATTTTGGAATAACCAGTCCCACCCTCTTTGGCCTAAATCTGAAAATTAGACAAATGCATCACAATTCCCCCGGTTAATCGATTTGCTGTATTTAAATACAGAATTTATTTGAGTCAATCTACACATAAGGAAAAGCAAGTGAAATAACGAATGTTTCAGCCCCTATGGACTTGGACAATGGGTAGCAATTATAGAAGAAAAAGGAATATCAGAGGCTTGACAATGTAAGGGTCTGCTTATAAAAGATAGTGACTAATACTTCTCTCTTCTAACAGTAGAATCTGAGGCAGTTTTTATAGATGAGGCATGAGATGGCTTGTTCTGCTTTCATTGGAACAAATTAATAGGAGAAGATGGCATTAATCAAGACACATATAAGTGGAATATACTTCATGACAGAAGGTGAAGATATTTTCTGTTTCCAACACATTATAAACAGCATGTCCTTTGATGTGTTCATAAGTTTCATGTTAAAGAGACTGATGAGCAATAAGAACAATGAAAACTGCATGTTATGAAGTGGTCTGTGGGAATTTCCTTCTCCTAAATTTTAGCTTATAATGAAGAGGTTCTCATTTCAGACAGAAGGTTTTGGTTTGATGCAGGGCATGTTGATAGTGACATGATCTCACAGTATAGTTGTGTGGCTATGTGAGGACCCTTTGGTGCTTAAATTTTAAACAATTCAATGGACAATTAGCAGAAAATATTGCCATACATCTACTTATTCTTCCAAATATAAACTCAAGCACTTTGGACAATGTAAGTCATGATAATATTATTGAATTTAATTAATTTGGGGTAGCTTTCATCTTAGGTGGCTAATTTGGAGTTGGAGTGTTTCTCTCATCAGAAAACTTGTGTCACTGTATCAACAATAGGCAACTCCATATCAAATTTGAAAAGCCAAGAGCAACCTTAAAATTTAGAAGAAATTATGAATTTATGAGAATTTCATGTGTTAATTTTGAGTGAATAAGATACTTAATTTCTCTGGGCTTGAGGCCCATTGTAAGTTAATCAAATGTAGTACACAAAGGAAATCAACTACTGTTAAAGATCTACTATATTTGGAATGCCTAGAGCTCACTTAATTCTATCTTCACAGCTCTCCTAGGAAGTGTTTGAGGTTGAGTTATCCGAGGCACAGATGAAAATTAATTTGCTTATTGAGTTTTGATTTTCTGTGAGACTTTTAAAAAGTGCACATTAGCTGTACCTTTTGCAAAATAAATGCAGGGCCCTGCAATTGGACAATTTATAGATATTTTGTCTCCCAAATTGATAATTTTAATAATTTTAACTATAAATTTCAGCCATATAACTCTTATGAAGGTGAAGAGAGACCCATTATATGTCTACCCCTTGCCACAGAGACATATTCTCCAAGTTATAATGTAACCAAGGGCCATGCTTCATGTAATCCCAGTGCATTATATATAATCACCTACACAATAAAGAATGCTAATGGAAGTCAATGGAAATTGACCCAATTCTCTAAAGTAACACTCATGTCCCATGCCCGAAAAGCTTCAAGTCCCACATTTACAAGATCCTGATAGTAATGATTATTTTCCATAGTTTGATAACATGTCAATTTTGAATTTAGAAAACAGATTATTATAATTTTCATTGAACAATCAATAGTATACTCTGAGCAGCAGAGAATTAAAGTAGAAATGTGTGTCTACCTTCAATACCATGGGCATGTGATATATGAAAACTTAGAGATGCCTCTGTTTATTCAGTGTTTGGTCTATACATTTTTCCCTATGGAATATAAGCCTGAATTAAGCAAAATGAGTGTAAGTGATTTTTTGAGATATGCAAACACTGTAATGTGATATGAAATGAGAACTACTGTAATTTATTGCATGCAATCATAAGTGAAAGAAGAGCTAGATTTCAGCTAGAGGTCATAAAAATAAAGAAAAGTTGAATTTTTTTTCAATTCAAGCTCACGGCCCTCCTAAAAACTTTCCACAGACCCCTTGGAGGTCCGTGAAGGCTTGGTTAATAATCCCTGCTTTAGATCCTTCCACATTCAATGGATTCTCATCTCATGGAAAAGTGTCTAATTCCTTATCTTAGCCTCACATTTCCTACACAAAATACTCTCATATCGTTCCAATTTCCCCCTTGCATCCTATAATATTCAGAAACACTATGTTTCAGTACTTCATAGAAATAAGTATGTTCTCACTCTAGGGCTTTTCACTTGCTGTTCTCTCTTGCTAGAATATTGTTTAATGAGAACTTCTGAAATACTAACTCTTCATAGAAGCTTTCTCCAATACTATTCTCTATTTGAAAGCACTGTCTCTTTATCCCTTTATCCTAAATATTCTTCTTTTTAATAACAATTACCATTTAATATTTGATTTCTTGTTGGAGTTTATTGTGGTTTTTTTTTTTTTTATATTTACTATCTACTAAATTTTAACTCCTTGATTGTATGTTTCAAACACCAATGTATCTCAGTAATTAATAGCAATAGTATATAATAGACATTTAGTGAAAAATTTTGCATACATGAATGTATCATGATGATGATCTTCTTTATCTCTTATGTCCTCAGTTTTTATTTCTGAAACTTTTATAGCCAACAATGTGATGATTCTATATTGTGCCCTCATACAAAAATGTACCTGCTATGCTTTCTGATTATGCACTTTTCATTGTTATAATTTGTCAATGAGACAGCTGTAAATTTCAGTTTCCATTTTTCTTCCACAGCTCTATTTCACACTTGTATTCAGGTTTATCAAAGATATATAAAGTAGCAGTTTATGTTAATTTACTGAATGTAAATAATATCAGAAAACACTAGTCATTGATCTTTACTGTTTAGAATCATTAATCCAAAATTATTATGCAAGTTAATATCCTGGATTATATATGGCATCAGATATCTCTTTCAGACAGGACACATTTAAAGCAGGAAATCCCCAACAGAGACTGAGTAGAGGAAAAAGAAAAGATAAAAAATATGACAGAAACATAAGAAATGCCATAATCACAGTTTACCAATGCTTGGGAGACTTAGTGGAGAAAAGAATGATTTGCCAGAATTCAGGTGACATAAAGAAAGAAAAGATGTTTGAAGAAAGTTAATTTATAAATAAAAATTCTCAAGTAAAATCTAGGGCATAAAAGATACAGAAATTTTCTAGAAAAGAAACTTTCTTCATATTTATCTCTTCTTGATATATTTACCCTAATGATTAATATTTAACTTTATTTGTTAAACAATGAAATCTTAAAGTGTTAAGTACAAATATAGGTAAGCTATAAATGAAGATGGAAGCCCTAGACTCCTGCCATATATTTGCCTTTCTACTTGAACAGCGCTGCGACTGCTTGACACTGCTGACATTTGTTGTTTTCATACTAAACAATAGGAGGAGAAAATAAATTTCCTTTAATCTCAATATACTTTAATGTATACTGAAACAGGGACTAAACTTTGATAAACTGCAAAAAGGTAATGCTAGCACAATTTAATGTGTTATGAATTATGTATTTTGCACAGAATAAGGCATTTCTTTTTTTTTTTTTTTTTATTTTTTATTTTTTATTTTTTTATTTTTTTCTTTTTTAAGGATTTATTTATTTACTTACTTTTATCCATTTTTACACCCCTTCCCCCTCCCCCCCGTTTTTGCTGTTT
>JAKSZT010030253.1:4266-72951 GCA_026826555.1 Tolypeutes matacus | reverse complement strand
GACAAAACAGTGTCTTCAACAAATGATGCTGGGAGAACTGGATATCTGCATGTATGGACACTTGGGTCTATGAGTACATGGTTTTTGTGATCACAAGCCTCTTTCTCCTCCTTCCCTTCTTGGCATCACTGCTTCCTATGGCCATATCCTTTTTGCTTTCTACCACATGCACTTAAAAAAAGGGAAGAAAAAAGGCTTTCACCACCTGTTCAACACAATTAACTGTAGTGACCTTTTACTATGTACCTTTTGTCTACACCTATCTTCAGCCCAGGAAGCTTCACTCATCTTCGAAGATAAGATTTTGGCTGTCTTCTACACCATCCTCACCCCCATGCTCAATCCCATTATCTACAGCCTGAGGAATAAGGAAGTGCTGGATATCATGTAAAGAGTGTTTGGGATATTGTCTTCAATGAAAGAATAGTCATTGTCATCCCTACTTTCTTTTCTTTATCCCCCTTTTCATGTTCATTAGAACATCATTGAACACTGTTGTCCAAAAGGTATATAATTTAACCTCTATATTTATTTTTAAAAATTTAGTACTAACATGAAAAAAGTAAAATGAAAAGTGACATTTAAAGAATCTATTTATTTTATCCCAAATATTAATATTATAATCATTATCAATATCATCAACATTGCTATTAATTACATATTCATTATTGAAATATTTTGCTGATGATATACTACATAAATAATTGTACATTTTTAAAAATTTATTTTACTTTATTTATTTATTTCTAAATTTACCTCCTAGATGGTTCTCTTGTCTGTCTGGTCACCTTCTCAAGGAGACATCAGGACCCAAACCCTGGGCCTCCCACATGAGAGGCAAATGCCCAAAAGCCTGGGCCACATCAGCTCCCCACAGGCTGTGGTGTATGCTGGCTTGTGGTATCTGCTCCTTTGGACTTCTGCTCATTGCTTCAGGGAGCAGCATCTAGCTTTCATTGGGGCAGGGTGTGGTGCCCAGCTCTCATTGTGGCAGGTCTGGGCATCTGCATGTATTCTTTAGGAAGCACCATGAAACGAACCCAGGACATCCTATAGAGAAGGCAGTTGCCCAACTGGTAGAGCACATCCCCTTGCCTGATTGTACATATTTTACTATTAATATAATATTTATATTATTTTATTTAAATATTATTTCCATATGTAACTGATATAAATTAATATCTTAGTTAACTTTTTTTATGCCGAGTCTTCAAAATCTTTTATGTATTTCATACTTAAAATATATTTCACTTTTGATGATACACCTTTCAGGTGACCAATTGTCAGATGTGACCAGTTTCTACCATGTTAGACAGCACAGCCTTAGGGCATCTGCTGAAACGTGGAAAACAGTATACATGCATGGTATATAAAATATAACATCATATATAAAATACGGATAGTGGAATTTGATATACCAAGTGAAATAATCAGGCTTATGTGATGTTTTCAAGAAATCACTTATCTGTTCTTCTCCTCTATAGCATGTATATGTTGGTTATAATAGACATTGGGACTCCATTCCATCTAATATCCATTTATAAAAACTTTTAGAACTGCCATTCTTTTGATTTAGGATTTTTCTGATTGTAACAAAAATGCTGAGGTTAAGTGACATGCATTGGGATATTAGAATAATAGGCAATTTATTCTATCATGAAATGAACAAAATTATATATTTAAATGACCTCAAGGAAGTTATTGGTACCTGCTAAAATTATTAGCTTAGAGTCAAGGAGACAAATGATTGGGTTTCTCCACATGACACATATGAATTCAAAATAGGAACTTTCTCAGCTCTGATGTGTAAATTTCATGTAGGAACTTACGCAGGATGAAATTCAATGCTAATAAATCATAACATAGTATTTATACAATGTTTAATAATTGTTATTATACTGACACACATTACTTCAAGTCATTCTATGAAGGAGATTATGTAAATGTTCAAAGGATTTTAAGGAAAAAAGGAGACTTTAGAAGAGCCCATCCTAGTCTCCATTCACCACTCCAGTTCACACTCACATTATTTTTTCCTAGACTCTTTTAATATATTTCTAAACATTTTACATAACTCTAGTTCATTTCAACTTAAAATATATCCTGCACATTGCCATCAAAGTTATTTTCCTAAAACACACATGGGGTGTTTTTATTTCAGAATCAATGATTCCTTATTGGATTCACAAAACTTTCCAAATTTCAATTCATATAAATGTTTCTAAAAGTTACATTATGTCTAACTTTGCTTCTACCACCTGATCCCCATACCCAGTGTTGTGATTACACTAGATCTTTAGTTTATAAATGAAGCACTCAAGATAATTTCTGCACACACAGCCAAAGATTCATTGCCTAGAATCTCCCTTTGTGTCTTCAAATGAATTGAGAGCCAGCTTTCTCAGTCTATGATACATCTCATTATTTTTCTTTTCTTTGTGAATTAAATATATATGAAAATTAAAAATAAAATCTTAAAGCATAAAATTCCTTTACAATATGACACAAAGTTCATAATTTGTAAAAGATATAAAGATAGTGGTAAGCAGTGATTCTGAGTGGGGGTGGGGGTAAGGGAAGAATAGATGGAACATGGTGAAGTTTTAGGACATTGGAATTGTTCTGCATGATCTTGTAATGATGGACAAGAGCTAGTATACATTTTGTCAAAACCTATAAAATGGTATGGTGCAAAGTGTAAACCATAATGTAAACTATAGACTATGTTTAGTAACAGTGTTTCAATATTTGTTCATCAATTGTAACAACTATACCACAATAATGAAAGGTGTTATTAATAGGGGAAGGGAGTGAGGTATATGGGAATCCCCTATATTTTTTATGTAACTTTTCTGTAATCTAAACTTTTTTAAAAATAAAGAAAAAATTTAATTTAATTGAAAATAAATAAATAAAAGATATATTTATTAATTTGACTATTTATAAATATGTTTATATGGCTTTAATCATTTTAAAGAAAAATAAATGTATAAAAAATTGCAATAATGGGGAATTATATTACATAGACAAAAGGAACCTTGATATATAAAGTGTTCCAAACAAAAATAGGGGAAAAAATAAGTCCTATATTTCAAAAGAAAAAAATGGGTAATATTTCTTAGATAAGAAAATATAAATAACTCTAAGATGTATGTGATGTTCAATATCACGTGCAAATTAAAACTACACTGAGAAATCAGTATTTACCAATACATTTGGGAAGAATGACAATGCTTTAGAGGAAAATGTTTTCTGTTGGTAGGGGATGGAAAAACACATTCTCACACACTATTGGGATACAAATGTGGATAACATCTAGGGTGAAAATTTTACTATTGGCAATTATAAAAATTCCCTTTGACCTAGTAATATAACTTCTGGGGATATCTTTTACAGATATGTGGAAGATGTAAGATACATAATCTAATACTTATTGCAATTTGTATTGTTATCCAAAGCAAACATTTAGAAATAAGCAAATTGTATATCAAAAGAAAATTTAATAAGTAAAACATAATGTATATTTCTAATAGAATAGTGATATTAGGGAAATAAATGGGATCAGCTCTATATGCTTCATAGGGAAAATTTTAAGACAAATTATTAAATAGAAATGCAAGGTAAGTACTTATATTTCTACTAATTGAAAACTGTTTAATTAATAATGACCTATCATCTGAAGGCAAATAAAAAATCTAGAAAAAGATTATAATGTAATCTGCTTAAAAGTATTACAGACAAATACCCTGTGCAATTACTGAGTCAATATAATGGAGAAGATGGAAATGAAAAAGATAAGCCATGATTTGTGGCTCACTAGGAAGAGGGAACTGAGAGCCAACCTGAGAATTGCTTTGGAATTCCTTTTGGGAAGTCTCAGAAGGAGAGGGAAGAAAAAAATGTGGCAAAAAAACAGTATTTGAAGAGATAATTCTTGAAAATATTTCATAATTGATAAAAACATTTATTAACACTTTAAGAAATTTCAATGCATCACAAAACATATTTAAAATTTTTTACCCCAAAAATATATTGTGGAAGATCCAAGATGGAGGAGTAGGTAGTAGCAGGGCACACTCATCCTCCAGAAATGGCAAGAAGACAAGTAGGATTACTGGACACAGGGGAAGTGGTGGGGGTATAGGGAAAGTGGTATAAGCAGCTTGTGTGGGAGGCCTTACCAGGTGCCAGAAAAGTGACAGCATGGATGTCTGTGAGAGAGGCCATGCTGGACACAGGGGAAGTGGCAGGGGAAGCAGTATAGGTGGCCCATGAAGGAGACTTTCCTGGCTACTAAGGAAACAGCAGGAGTACAGGGGTGGCTACAAAGCTGGCTTCACAGGGAGCCCTGCAAGGTGCAGGGTAGGCAGCAGTGGAAGCAGTGCAGATATCTCATGAGGGAGGCCCTAACAGGTGCAGGGGAAGTGGTGCAGATGGCTCCTAAGGCATACCTTAGGGGAAGTGGCAATGATGGCTTGTAAGGGAAGTCTTTCCAGGTGTACATGGGCCCAGGTGAATGCAGAGGGATGATGAAAAAGCAGTGCTTGGACTTAGAAGGCCAGGGAATAATGGTACCTCATCCAGGAAGGAATAGGATATGGAGACTGAGAGAGGGCATCACAGAGGAATTGGCTCTTTGGAGCTGGTCTGTAACCCATTCATGGGTCCCTGGCTCAGGTAAACAAAAACAATTCTAAATATTTAGAGGAAGCTGAAATAAGGGACAGAGAATATCCTTAGCACAAAGCCAAATAATAAGAAAAACCCTAGGCAAGAGAGCGAAGTGACCATCAGAGAAAACTCATCAAGATAATTAGATGCATAGACATCAGTAAAACATTAGAAGCCATTCTAAGAATCAGAAAGATATGGCCCAGTCAAAGTTACAAATTAAAATTTGGAGTAGATGCAGAATTTGGAAGAACTAATCAAAGATTTACAAGCAAATATCCTAAATCAATTTAAGGAGATTGTGGCAATTTGAGATTGTTTATGTATCCCAAAAGAAAAAGATTCTGTTTGTGGCAGTTTGGTGGATTGTTTATGTATCCCAAAAGAAAAAGATTCTGTTTGTGGCAGTTTGATGGATTGTTTATGCATCCCAAAAGAAAAAGATTCTGTTTGTGGCAGTTTGGTATTGTTTATGAAATGAAGAAATAGATATTGAATTGTGTTTGTAAACTGGTCTTTTCCTCTGGGCATATTAGATTGTATGAGACTCAGAGGTTTCACTTTTACTTTATTAAATCAAAATTAGGGCTTTTATTTTTTCTCATCATTAGGGTGACTTAGTTTGATTCCCCAGGTACAGCTATCCTACAGCTGTAGGCTACACAAACAGATGTTCAGTCAAAGAAAGGGAAGTAAACACACAAAGAAGGAGAGCACAGAGAGTTTAGTTTTGGAAGCTGGAGCTGTTCGTCTGATAGTTCACAGCTGGTATTGTGGAGACAGTGGAGCTGGTGAGGCCAGAAAGCCATGAGCCCCAAGAAGAGAGGTGAGCCTTATGCCAGCCTACAACTAAGATCATAAGAAGCTGGGACCATGGAACCTGAAGAGGAAGAGCAAGGCTGAACCCTCACAGAGACTAGCAGCCATCTTGCTCCAACATGTGACAACAGATTTTGGTGAGGGAAGTGACTCACACTTTATGGCCTTGTGACTGTAAGCTTCTGATCCAAATAAATACCTTTATAAAAGCCAGAAGGTTTCTGTCAACAGTATCCCTTTGGCTGAGTAATTCAGAATTTAGTACCAAGAGTTGGGTCATCCTTTTTTACCAAAATGTTGGAATAGTTTTATAAATGGATAAGGGGTACTTTTTGGAGGAATTGTGTGATGATTGATGGAAATGGCCTAGATTGCTTTGAAGAGACTGTTGGTAGTAATATAGAGTGTAAATTTATTTTTGATAAGGCCTTAGAAGGATATAATTGTGAGATATTTGATAGAAAAAGCCTAGAGTGCTTTGAAGAGACAGTTTGTAGGAATATGGATGCTAAAGAGACTTTTTATGAAGACTTAGAAGTAAATGATGAAATTATTATTGGAAACTGGAGGGAAGGCAATCCATGTTTCAAAATTTCAGAGAACTTGGCAAGATTAATTCCTGAGGTTATATGGAAGGCATAATTTTAAAATGGCAAGCATGGACATTTAGCTGAAGAACTTTCCAAAGTATACTGGGAAAATGTGTCTTTCATCTCCATGCAGATTATAGCAAAATGCTAGATGAGAGAAAGAAGCTGAGAAATGAATTGTTGGGTACAACCAAACCAGAAACTGATTCTGGAAATTCCAAGCCCCTGAGAATCAAGCCCCCAACAATTTTGTTCCATTTGAGGACTTAACTAAACTTGGAACTTGTAAATCAGGGTTGAAAATGCACTTATCTATGAAAGACTTGTGGAAAGTCTAACTATCTGATGGCTTGGACCCCTGTTTCCTGCATGATAAACCAACAAGCTTTCTTTGAGAGCTGTGTGAACAAAATCACTCTCAGCCTGGACTGAAATGGACATGGAGAAGAGATATAGAAGGGAAAATGGCTTTAAGAAGAAAGCTATGGAAGCAGAGATCTGGAATAAAGACACTTTCTTGGGCCAAGACAGGAAATCCTTTCATGTGTACAAAGAGAGTGAGTTTCCCCTGACTGTTGAAGAGGATGAATGTTTCAGCACAATGTTGAGGGAGAATTTTGCCACCCAAGGCTACCGAGAGGGTGGAGTACATTCCCCAAGAGTTGGGGAGCATAAGGTTGACACCCCATAGGTCTGAGAGGGGTGGGCCTGCCCCCCCCCCATAGATTAAGGAATTGCAAGTTGCCAATTCACTGCTCTGAGAGGGTTGGGTTTGTAGGCCAGAGTTTAGGGAGAATGTTGTCTCCCTCTCACTATACTAAGGGGTTTGAGACTCTACCCCACAAATTGGGAAAACTGTGGCCATCACACCACTATTATTGCAGGGTGAGGTCTGGAGCTTGGTCACTTCCCAGATTCTTGAAAAGGGAGAAACAAAGAAACTAACTGTTGGGCCATCTGGTGGAAAGTGTGGGTCCCCATGAGGCCCTAGGGAGAGGAAGCCATCATCTTGACAATTACTCTCAGATTTTGAAATCTAATGAATTATGCCTGCAGATTTTCATAATTGTTCTGGACCCATGAATCGTGTTTCCCTCCCAAATTCTCCTTAGGATAATGCAAATGTTTATCTTTTGTCCCTCTGTATATTAGAAGCAGATAAATTATTTTGTAAGTTTCATAGGTATACTGCCAGATGGAACTTTGCCCCAAGACAAACTGTATTTCTTTAAACTGTTTGTGATATGATTTTGTACTTGGCATTGCTACTGATTTAAGATGTGCTTTTTAAAAAATATTGTAATGTCTTTTTGCAATTCAGAGGGTGGAGTGTGGCAGTTTGCTATTGTTGATGAATTCCATAAATAGATTTTGGATTGTGTTTGTTAACTGGTCTGTTCCTATGGGCATATTAGATTGTATTAGACTCCAAGGTTTCAATTTTACTTTATTAAATCATGATTAGGGCTTTTATTTGGCCATTTCATTAGGGTGACTGGGTTTGAGTCCCCACAGACAGCTAGCCTACAGCTGTGGACTATATAAATGGGTGCTCAATCAAAGATAGGGAAGTAAACATACAGAAAAGGAAAACACAGAGACTTGAGTTTAGTTGCTGGAGCCCTGGGGAGAGAGCTGAGTCATTCACCTGGTAGTTTAGAGCTGGCTTTGTGGAGAGAGCAGAGCAGCTTTGCCCAGAAAGGGACAGTCCCCAGGAAGAGAGATGAGGCTTATGCCAACCTACAGCTGAAATCATAAGAAGCTGGGATGGTGGAGCCTTAATAGGAAGAGCAAGGCTGAACTTTAGCAGAAACTGCCAGCCATTTTGCTCCAAGGCATGGCAAAAGACTTGGTGAGGGAAATAACTTACCCTTTATGGCCTTATGACTGTAAGCTTCTATCCCAAATAAATAACCTTTATAAAAGCCAACAGATTTCTGGTATTTTACAGCAGAATTCTTTTGGCTGACTAATGCAATATTTTAAACTAATCTATTCCCCTGGGTGTGATACCCTTTGATTGAATTAAATTTGAAGATTTTAAGTTTACTTGATAAAATCAATTTAGGGCTTTTGATTTGACCATGTTAATAGGGTATGACTCAGGTTGAGTTCCTGCCATCTTGGTGGGTTGATGTAAGTGGGCATGCACTCATGAATGCACAAGAAGAGAGAGCCCTGTCATGTTTTATCCTGGTGTCTGGGGAGAGTTAAGCTATTCACCTGATAGTTTGCAATGGAAGAGATCAGAGCAGCTGAGAAGCTGAGAAGGCCCAGATTGAAATGAGCTCTATGCAAGAAACTGATATAGGAATTCCTGAACAACAAGGCAGAGATCACCCACCATCTTGCTTCAACACATGGCAGGTGACTTTAGTGAGAAAATACCTGTTATGGTACCTTGAGTTGAAGTTTTCATGGCCTTGGGAGTGCAAACTTTTACCCCCAAAAATACCCTTTATAAAAGCCAACAGAAATTCAGGTACTTTGCATCTGCATCCCTTTGGCAGAATAATACAGAGATGAAGAAGTGATAAAGGATATTAAGAAGACATCAGGTGAGCATACAAAAGTAATTGAAAATATACATAGAAAAAGAAAAGATTAACAATAGATATCACACAGAACAGGCAGTGGACAAAATTAGCAAATTACAAGATATACATCTGAAATCACACAGATAGAAGAACTGATAGAGGAAATAACTGGAAAAAAAATTGAGCAAGGTCTGTCAGAATTGAATGACAACACAAAGCACACAAACATATTCACTCTTGTGGTCCCAGAGGGAGAAAAGAAAAATTCAGAAGGTATATTTGAGGAAATGATGGCCAAATATTTCCAAACTATTATGAGGGACATGTCCCAAAAGTGCAGTGTATTGCAAACAGAATAAATCCTACCAGAACTACTCTGAGAAACATAATAGTCAGAGGGTAAAATGCCAAAGGTAAAGAGAGAATCCTGAAAGCAGCAAAAGTGATCCATTAGAAACAAGGGATGGTTGATAGGATTAAATACTGCTTTCTCAACTTAAACAATGGAAGTGAGAAGGCAGTGGTATCTCTTGGTGCCAGGAAGGCTCATCCCCAGGAGTCATGTCCTACACTGGGGGGACGGTAGTACATTTATATGAGTTTGACTTAGAGAAAGGCCATGTTTGAGAAACAAGGAGGTGTTCAGATGGTAAATCTTAGGCAATATGTAATAATAAGCTAAGTTTCAATTTCTCAAGAACAGTTTCATAAGTACAACCATCAATATTCTGGGCCTGGCATAATGGTATGTCCTCCTTCACTAGGCACTGCCCATGTACTCAGGGGAAATTTGCTACTCTACTAGAGAATGTAGCAGAAATTCCCATAATGGGAATTCAATATTCTTTCAGACATTATGGGGGTCTCCACCCACTGAGACAATGCCCCATGATAACTTGAATTTATTCATATGCCATAGAGTCATGCCCAAGCGAACCCCTCCACACACATTCCCCATCACTAATTCCCCAAATCAGTGATCCTCCCCTGCCAGAGTTGTAACACTTCTGTGATCCAAAACCTCCTGCAAAACAAAGCAATAATATAAACAAATTAATAAAAAAATAAAATACTAAAATAAAAAACTTCATTTTGTCTTTCATCACCATTATTAACATTTTACATGTTTATGGTAATTTGTTACAATTGATGTACAAATAATGAAGCATTGCTACTAATCATGGTTAATGGTTTACCTTTTGGTTTACATTTTTCACCATACACTTTTATATGTTTTGACAAAGTTTAAAATGGCCTATATCTGTCATTGGAAGATGATGCAGAAAAATAATAATACCTTAAAAATGCTCTATGTTTCATATATGCTATTCTTCCCTACCCCCACCCTTGGAACCTATGTTAACCACTAAGTTTCCATTTTTGGAGAATAAGGTTCATAGTTACATACAATAATATTGAGTGCTTGACATATTTGTCTGTTTTCTTTTATTACGTACTGCATATGTTCTTGAGAGATTCTTGCTCCTCTAATTGAGTACATAGCAAGACTCCACAGAATAAGAGTTTAATATTTTCTTCTTTATTCTGTGGATTTCCATCCAATGAGATAACACACTATGATAAAATGAATGCTTTCAAGTTCCATAGAAATATGCCCCATCTGCTCTCTATCCTGCATATCCCCCTACACCCGACAACCTGTACCATGAACCCTCACCTGCCATATTTGCCAAAATAACATGTGCATTATTGTAGTTTAAACTGCAGAACTACAAATCTCCAGAGTTCACTGGCTCCTTCTTCAGGCCCTTCCCAGTGTTCTATGGATAGTCCAATTCTACCCCCGCACGCTACTCCTCCTCACATTCAAGCACTGTCTAACACAATCTCATCACTGCACCATTCTCTCACCCATCCATTGCCCAACAACTGCCTTCCACATTATCATAGTTTTTGTTCATATTGATCATCAGCCCACCATCCTCTATTCCCTTTTGGTCTCCTGGTAAACTATCTTTCACACTCACCTCTGCAAGTCTGTTCAATTTGCTTAATTCATATCAATGAGGTCATATAATATTTTTCCTGAGGTGCCTGGTGAGAATGCCACCTTGAGATGGACTCTTTAGGGTCTTATAACTGCAAGCCATTACCTCAAATAAATACCCTTTATAAAAGTCAACAGATTGCTGGTACTATGCATCAGCACCCATTTGGCAGACTAAGACAAGTAGAGTGATGTATTAGTCAGATACCAGAAATTGGTTGGTTTTTATGAAGGGTTTTACTTGGGGTAGAAGCTTACAGTTACCAGGCCATCAAGTTTAAGTTACTTCCCTCACCAAAGTCTATTGCCACATGTTGGAGCAAGATGGCTGCTGACATCTGCTAGGGATCAGGTTTCCTGGGTTTCTCTTTTCCCATGGCTCATTTTTCTCTGAGCTCAGCTACTCTGTTTTCTCCACAAGGTTACCTGTAGACTATGAAGCTCTCTAGGCTTTGCCTATCTCCACAAGCACAGCTGTAGACTATCAAGTGACTGGCTCTATCTCCCAGGGGATCAATTCTCTCTGAACTCAGCTGCTCTGCTCCTCTGTATGCTGACTTCCCAGGCTCAAGCTCAAAACTCCCAACTCTGTCTTTTTCCATGTATTTTATCTCTGAGTCCCTACCCACCAAGGGGTGCAGACTAACCACTCTACTGACGTGGCCCAATCAAACATAATTTAATTAAATAAAAGTGAAACTTCAGATAGACCAGTTTACAAACATAATCCAATATCTATTTTTGTAATTCATAAAATATATCAAACTGCTACAGCTGGCTTTTCACTTTCTTGACAAACTCATTTAAAGGGCAAAAGTTTTAATTTTGAGGAAGTCCAATTTATCTATATTATCCCTCATTGTTCCCACTTTGGGTGTAAAGTTTATGAAACCATTTCCTACTACAAGAGCACATAGATGCTTCCTTACATTGTCTTCTTCCTTACATTAGCTTTATTGTCTTGGCTCATATGGTTAGGTCTTTGACTGATCTTAAGTTAATTTTTGTATAGGGCATGGGATTGTGATCCTCTCTCATTCTTTTAGATATGAATTTCCAGTTATCCAAGAACCATTTATTGAAGTGGCAATTCTTTCCTAGTTTAGTGGGCTTCGTGTCCTTGGAATATCATTTGACAGTATACGCAAGGATCTATATCAGAACTCTCATTCAGATCCATAGATCAGTATGTACCAAGCAGTTTTGACCACTGTAGATTTCTAGTATTCTGTAAAGTCAGGTACCATGATTCCTCCAATTTCATATTTCTTTTTCAGTATGTTTTTGGCTATTCAGGGCTTCTTCCCTTCCAAATAATTTTTATATTTAGCTTTTCCAACTCAGTAAAATAGGCTGTGGTAATTTTTATTGGGATTGCATTAAATCTGTAAATCAATTTGGGTAGGATAGACATTTTAATGATGTTTAGTCTTCCCATCCATGCACATGGAATATTTTTTCCATTTATTTACATCTTATTTGATTTCTTTTAACAATGATGTGTAGTTTTCTGTGTATAATTCCTTTACATTTTTATTTAAGTTTCTTCCTAGGTATTTTATTTTTTACTTGTTATTGTAAATTGCCTTTTTTCTTGATTTCCTCCTCAGGTTGCTCATTATTGGTTTACAGAAATGCTACTGGCTTTTCTGTGTTTATCTTATAGCCTGCCACTTTACTCAAGTTTTATTGTAGATTTCTCATGGCATTCTATGTATAGAATAATGTCATCTGCAAATATTGGAATGAATACTTCTTCCTTACCAATTTGGATGCCTTTTGTGTTTTTTTTTTTTCTTGCCTAAGTGTTTGAGCAAGTACTTCTAACACATACTTAATAGAGTGGTGAAATTGGTCATCCTTATCTTTTTCCAGCTCTTAGATGGAAAACCTTTACCATTTCACCTTTGAATATGATGTTAGCTGTGGATTTTTCATATATATATATATATCTCCTTTATAATTTGAGGAAGTTTAATTCTATTCCTATCTTTTTAATTGTTTTTACCAAGAAAGTATGATGACTTTGGTTCAAATGCTTTTTCTGCATCAATAGAGATTCTTATGTGATTATTTTATTTTGACCTGTTAGTGTGGTGTATTACATTGATTTTCTTAGTTTGAAACATCCTTGCACACCTGGAATGAAACCCGCTTTGTCACAGTGTATAATTCATTTGATGTGTTGTTGAATATGATTATCAAGTATTTTGTTGAGGATTTTATTATTCAGCTTCTTTAGAGGGTTCTATCTTCATTCACTTGATTACACTAATTCATGTTATTTTGGGGATATCCATGATTAGTTTTTCCACATTGTGCATCTCCTTCTGTTTTTTAGCTGTTCATTCAGCTAGGCCATGTCTTCCTGTTTCTCAGTATAGTTTGTAATTTTTTTATTGGTGTCTAGACATCTGTTTACCTCGATAGGCTTATTCAGATGGTTAGCTTCTGTTTCTACTCTTGGGTTTTAATTTGTTCATTTTTTGTAGTAAGTTTCATTTTTCAAACTTTGTTACTCTTATTCTATAGCCTGCTAGTTGTTTATGTTTCCTTGAAAAAGTAATAAGACCTTAGAAAAGAAAAGAGTGGCATGGAAAAGAATAATAGCAATAATTTGTTTAAAAGGTAGAAAAGGAACTGTAAAAGACCCAAGAAAATAAATACGTAATAGGAGTGAAAATCATAAAAAATACAAAGGAATTAGAACAAAAAAGTGGAAATAAAAAATGAAACAGGAAATTTTTTTTTAATTAGAATAAAATAAAAAACCAGAAAGATGAGAAGGGAAGAAGAAAAAAGAAAATAAATAAAATGAAGACCAAGCAGAAAAGGTGGAATGAAATAAAAACAATTAAAGAGGAAAAAAATGAAAGCAAATAAATAAACAAACTAAGGGGAAAATAAAGAAAAGGAAAAAAAATAAAGAGAAAACACAACAAACAAAAACCAGAATAACAACCCAGGAATAATGGGTTTACCTCTTAGACCCCTAAGAATCATCTCAGGCTGATGCTCATCAATCAACCTGCAGCCTGCCCTCCACTGGTTTTAGTGAATAAAATAAAATTTAAAAAATAAAATAATACACAAAAAAATGATTTAAAAAATTAAAAATAACAGATTCAAAAACTTAAAACAAAAAGACTCTGTCTGTGAGTTCCCTGTTGTAAGGTACTGACTGAGTGCCTGACCACCCAGTGGATCACTCTCTGGATCCTTTCTCTTAGGGGGTACCAGAAATCAAACCAGGGACCTCGTATACATGAGGCAGGTGTTTCTACACTGAGGTACATCCACTCTACAGGTTAAGTGGGTTTCTGAAAACTTATGTGGTTTACTCAGTCTCCTTTCCTTCACAAAAATTGGGCTTCTAACAGTTTGCCACCTATCTCTCTTGGTATCCTTTTCACTAGGGCTGATTAGGTACTTGTCTCCACCCCTTCACTGACCTAATTCCTCTCTCTTCCAGGGCAGTTGGGTGTGACTGCCTGCCGGATCAGATCCCCCTCACCTCTCTCTGGGTCTGCTTTGTTGCTGGCTTGGGTCTTTTTTGAGACTGAAAGGGGATTCAGCTGTGTAAAGTTACTGAAGAGAAACCACCCTAAGCCCTACACAAGAACCCTCTTGCTCCCAGGGAGGAGAATGTTCTATCCCACTCATTTTACTGCAGTGAGCCAGGAGTTTTACCAAGGCTATTACCTTGAGGGTGTGGCATATGTGACATTCTCAGCCACAGGGTTAAGTACCTCATGGTTTTCCCTTGACCTCTTGTCTCTCTGTCCTTCTCCCTCCTGGATGATGTGCAGCACTC
Organism: Tolypeutes matacus; assembly: GCA_026826555.1. Classification (NCBI taxonomy): domain Eukaryota; kingdom Metazoa; phylum Chordata; class Mammalia; order Cingulata; family Chlamyphoridae; genus Tolypeutes; species Tolypeutes matacus. The sequence continues at coordinate 58,512 of JAKSZT010030253.1, read as the reverse complement.
TCCAGGCCTGCAGATCCCAAAAGCAGCTCCTTCAGATAGCTTTTTGCCTTTCCTCCTCCATTGTTTTTGTAAGAACATTGATCCCTGCCTACCTCAGAAGATTATTTTAACAAGGGTAACTAATAGGGTAAGAAGAGAAACAAAAATAAGATATGACATATATAAGCCTAGAGTTAGAATGGTTGAAGTAAGTACTGCCTTTACAGAAATAACATTGAGTGTTAATGTATTAAACAAACCAATTAAGAGACATAGATTTGAAGAATGTATATTTAAAAAATGAATCATTTTATGCCCTCTACAAGAGACTCACCTTTTATCCAATGTCACAAATAGATTGAAAGTGAAAGTTTGGGAAATGATATTCCATGGAAACAGTATCCAAAAAAAGTTGTGGTAGCTATACTTATATCAGATAAAATAAGCTTTAAATGCAAAACTCTTATAAGGGACAAAGAAGGACACTATATGTTAATAAAAGAACAATCTACCAAGAAGAAAGAAAACTCACAAATATTTGTGCACCTAACCAGGATGTCCCAAAATACATGAGGCAAACACTGACAAAACACAAGGGAAAAATAGATGCCTCTAAAATCATAGTGGGGGACTTCAATATACCATTCTCTGCAATAGACAGAACATTTTGAAAATGGATGAGTAAAAAAAGAGATCTTGAATAATACGTATGAGGAACTAGACTTAACAGACATATACAGAGTATTGCACACCAAAACAGCAAAATATACATTGTTGTTGAGTGCTCATGGGTCATTATACAGGATAGACATCAATTTAATCATAGAACAAGTCTCAATGATTTTTAGAAAGACTAAATTTATTAAAAAGTACAATTTCTCTTACCACAATGGAATGAATCTGGAAATCAGTAATGAACAGAAGACACAAATATATAGAAAATTCACAAATACATGGAGGTTAAACAACAAATTCTTAAAACAACAGTGGGTCAAAGAAGAAATTACAAGCCATATTTGTCAATATCTCAAGGAAAGGAAAATGAGAACACAATATATCACAACTTGTGGGATGGATTGAATGCAGTGGTGAGAGGGAAATTTATAACACTAAATGCCTACATTAAATAAGAAGAGTTAAAATCAAAGACCTAACTGCACACCTGGAGGAACTAATAAAAGCACAGCAAACTAATCCCAAAGCAAGCAGAAGAAAATAAATAACAAAGATTAGAACAGAAATAAATAATGTCAAGAAAAAAATTAGAGGGAATTAACAAAATCAAAAGTTGCTATTTGAAAAGATTAATAAAATTGACAAATCCTTAGCTAGAATAGCAAAGAACAGTGTGAGAAGAGGCAAATAAAATAAAATCAGAAAAGAGTGATGAGACATCACCAGTGACCCAACCAAATTAAAAAGGCCAAAAGAGGATATTATGAAAAACTCTATGCCAACAAATTGGACAACTTAGATTAAATGGATGAATTCCTGGAAATACATTTTAAAAAACTAACTCTAGAATTAATAAAAAGCCTTAATATATCAGTCACAAATAATGAAATCGAATCAGCCTTCAAAAACCTCTGAACAAATAAAAATCATAGGACCACATCGTTTCACAGATGAAGTCTACCAAACATTCCAAAAATAGGTAATACCTCTTAAAAATCCTCAAAAAATTGAAGAAAGGGAGATTACATAACACATTCTGTGAAGAATCAGCCTATTACTAAGGCCAGAAAAATATGCTACAATAAAAGAAAATTACAGACAAAATTCTCTAATGAATTTAGGTGTAAAAATCCTCAACAAAACACTTGCATATGTTATCCAACAAGACATTAAATGAATTCTGCACCATGATCAGTGGGTTTCATTTCAGTGTACGAGGGAAATTCAACACAAGAAAATCAATTAATACAGTATGCCACATTAATAAATCTATGGAGAAAAACTCCATGGCCATCTCTATCGATGCAGAAAAGGCATTCACAAAATCCAGCATACTATCTTTATAAAAACATTTTGAAACCTATGGATAGAAGGTAACTTCCTTAACACAATAATGGGCATATATGAAAGACCCACAGCTAACATCACACTTAATGTTGAAAGACTGAATGCTTTTCCTCTAATATCTGGAAAAAAAGACAGGAATACCACTGTCACCATTATTATGCAAGATTAGTTAGAGTTTCTTGCTAGAACAGTTAGGCAAGAAAAAGAAATAAAAAGCATCCAAATTGGAAAATAGTAAAACTATCACAATTTGCCATTGAAATGATCCTGTATATAGAAAGACCTGAACAATCTACAAAAAAGCTACTAGAGCTAATAGATGAGTTTTAAAAAAGTGGCAGGATATATGATCAACATGCAAAAATTGGCAGTGTTTCAATACACTAGTAACGAACAATCTGAGTAGGAAATCAAGAAAAAATTCAATTTATAATAGCAACTATAAGAATCAAATATATAAGAATAAGTTTAACTAAGGATGTAAAGGACTGGTACTGAAAAAATAAACAACACTGCTAAAAAATTAAATAATAAATAAATTTTAGGTGATTTTGTGTTCATTTTTAGAAGACTAAATAACATTATTCTACAGAAACAGATTTGCAGTTTCAATGCAATCACAATAAAATTTCCAACAGAAGTTTTACAGACGTGGAGAAGCCAATTATCAAATTTATTTGGAAGACTAAGTAGCACCAAATATCCAAAAACATCTTGAGATAGAACAAATTTAGAGGACTCATAATATCTGACTTTAAAACATGTTACAAAGCTACAGTGGTCAAAAGAACATGGTATTGGCAAAAGGATTTATATATTGACCAATGGAATGTTATTTCCCCAATATAACTTAGATATAGTCAAATAAAAATCCCCTAATCATGATGATTCTACTTCATTTATTTGAACATATAATTTTCATAGTACCTGTTAAGTATATTTCTCAGAGACTTAAAGCCTTTGGATTGTTCTTATGCTGATTTAGCCCTAAAACCCAGCAGATACATGGAGAGCTCCTACTCTCCAGTTCTTCGGGCCTTCCCTGGACAACCATAAAATGATGATATTAGGCCAGACCCATTTCAAAAAGCAAATGCCAGCAAAACAATTCCATTCTTCTGCCCCATAATATCCATATTCCTTCTCAGCCTGAGGCAGGCAGATTAGATGTCATAACAAATTCCTCAAGATTGAAGAATAAACAAAATTAAGTGGGGGAGAGTGTAACTGCTGACTAAATTTGATTTTTTGTTCATTTATTATCTTGCATTAACTGAATAATTTGTAACATTGATATAAAAATAAGCTCAAAGAAAATACTTTGAACTTGTAACATTAATGTAAAGGTGGTGGTCACAAGAGGTTCTGGGGTGGGGGAGAAAGAATGGGTGAAACATGGGGAATTTTGGGGTCATTGAAATTATTCTGCATGATATTGCAATGATGGATACAGGTCATTATACATTTTGTCAAAACCTATAAAATTGTGTAGGGCATAGTGTAAACTATAATGGAAATTATAGACCATTGGTTAGTAGCAATGCTTCAATATGGGTTCATCAATTGTAAAAAAATATACCGACTAATGAAAGAGGTTGTTAATGGGGAAACTGTGGGAGTGGGAGGGGGGTGAGGGTTGAGTATATGGGAATCCCCTATATTTTTGATGTAACATTTATGTAATCTAAAGATTCTCTAAAAAGAAAATAAAAATGAGTGGGTATATGATGTCTTAGCAACACAAGGTGCAACATTATCTGAATAGTAATGTGGAATAAATAAAATGATTTCACTTCTCACACATCAAAATATATTTCTTGGGTGCTTGTAGATCTGAATATAAAACAAATTCATAACAGTTCTAGAATCAAACTACTATAATATCTTCATTACCCAAAGACTGGTATGTCCCAATATTTTTCTTGGAGAAAATGAGGAAAAATATACTCCTGCAAAATCCTCCAGTAATCCTTTATTTCTTCCTCAGCCTTACATGAAATGTGAGAAAGTCACATTCCAGGAGTAATGCACTGTTTTATATTTTATTATGATTTGAAGCATTGTGTACAATGTACTAAATAACATGTGATGCATTCTGCTTTTATTTCCCATAAAATTTAAATTTCATACTAAAGTTTGTATTAGTTGGGTTTGTCCAGGGAAACAGAAACATGAGATAATTTGATATTTATTATAGGATTTGGCTTGTACAACTGTTGGGATGTAAGATGCAAGCTGCAATCTGGGAATGCAGATGAAGATTTTTGATGAATTCCCCAGAAGAAGCTGGTTGACATGTATAGATGGGATTTCTTCCTTCTGATTGCTGAAATCATCAGTTCTTTTTTTTAAAGGATTCAACTGATTGGATGAGACTGCTCAGTTTTGAAGAAAATCTCTTTAAATGATTGTATAGATGTTGATTTTAATTCATGAAATATTCTCACTGTAGCCATCAGGCCAATGTTTGCTTGATCAAGCAACTGGACACTAAAACTTGGCCAAGTTTACACATATACCTAACCATCATAATCCACCCATTGTCAAGAAAAGTCATATTTTCACCTGACAATATTGAATTGTTGTACATATAACTGGAAATGTACTGATTTTCCCCAGAAGATGGTACAAGTTCTTGGATAACAGTCACTCTTAAACTTGAAATACTATGACTTAAATACTATGGCATAATTTAAGTCAACTTCTGAATGTGATTAGGGGTTAATATAGGAAAGAAAACAAAGATATTTGATTTTTGCATGCATACTAGCATATTAATAACAAAACAGGGAATGAATATCCATATCCATTATAGTTCTCATTTCTGTAACTGGTCACATGGTATTAGCTTCTTCTTACACTACCCATTCCATATTTCCTTTGCCCTATGCAAGCACCTCAGCTGATCTTGGTTCTTTGCCTGGTGGGGTGGTATACACCTTCATTTCTGAAGTTTCTGGACCATTAGTGGGCCTGCCAGGATTGGGTTGTTGCAATTTTCCTTTGACTTTAATCACAGTTCACAATACCAAGAGTAGTCCTAAAGGTTCTCATGTATTCAAAGCAAACTCTATTTAAATTCATTTTATAGAAGCAGTCCTATTCCCACATAATTATCAGGATCAATCATCCCAGCCAATATAATAATTACCTTCCTTGCCTGTTGTTTCAGATGTGTGAGGATCCCAAAGTGGTCAAGTGGAAAATTTAACGCTCACTTTGCTAAAATTATTGCTCTGTCTCCTGGTAGGAGTACTACTCCTTTTGGAATTAAGACCTTTAGCACAGCAGATTTTAAGAATGCAACAACAGGGAGCAAAATTATTTTTGTGGACTTGTGAATTTTTGCTATGAGAGAAAGAGCACCATAGAGTAGAAACTGATTTAGAACATATATGGCCTCTTAGAGAACATTTTCCCAGCTTGGCAGGTTATTTGTTATCCAGTTGCTTCTTAATTGATACTTCAAAAGGCCATTCCACCATTCTATTGATCCAACAGTTTCAGAATAATGGAAACATGGTAACACCAGTGAATTCCATGAGCATGTGCCCATTTCTGCACTTCATTTGCCATGAAGTGGGATTCTTGATCAGAAACAATGCAATATGGAATACTATGATTCTGGATAATGCATTATATAAGTGTAGTTATGGCAATATTAGTAGATACATTGTGTAGAGCTGAGAGTTTGGAGTCAAAACTACATCTAATACTAGCTCTGCCATTACTTGAAATGTAAGCTTGGGTAACTGAATTTAACCTGAAAATGATAACACAACATATCAAAACCTTTTAGATATAGCAAAATCAGTGTTAAGAAGGAAAAATATAAGCATAAATGCTTATATTAATAATGAGGAAAGAGCTAAAATTGAAGACCTAACTGTAGAACTGGAGGAACTAAAAAAAAAAAAAAAAAAAAAAAAAAAACAAGTTGATCTCAAAGTAAGTAGAAAGAAGCAAATAACAAAGCTGAGAGTAGAACTAAATGAAACGGACAGAAAAAAATACTAGCAAACCTTAATAAAATCAAAATCTTGTTCTTTGAAAAGATTAATAAACTGACAAACCCTTAGCTAGATTAACAATGAAAAAAAGAGAAGATGCAAATATATTAAAAAAATAATAATAAAGAATGGGATATCACTACTGATCCCACAGAAAACAACAATATCATAAGAGGATAATTTGAAAAATTGTATGCCAACAAGATGGATAAATTAAATGAAATGGACAAATGTCTAGAAACACACAAGCAGCTTACATTGATAAAAGAAGAAATAGATAAACTTAACAGAGCAATCACAAGTAGTGAGATTGAATTAGTCATCAAAAACCTCTCAAGTAAGAAAAGCCCAGAACCAGATGGCTTCAGAGGTGAAATCTACCAATCATTCCAGAAAGAACTAACACCAATCCTGTTTAAACTATTCCACAAAATAAAAGTGGAAGGAACATTGCCAAACTAATTCTATGAGGCCAAAATCATCTTAAAACCAAAAAACCAAAGCCACATAAAAATGCCACAAGTAAAGAAAACCATAGACCAATCTCTCTAAAGGAACTGGATGATAAAATACTCAAAAACAAAATACTTGCTAATTGCATTCAACAAAACATCAAAGAATTACATACCATGACCAAGTGGGTTTCATCCCTGGTAGGCAAGGATGGTTCAACTTAAGAAAATCAATGTGATACACCACATTAACGGATTAATAGAAAAAAAACACATGATCATCTCTATTGATACAGAAAAAGAATTTGACAAAATACCACATCCTTTACTGATGAAAACACTTCAAAACATAAGAATAGAAGTAAAGTTCCTCAACATGATAAAGGGGATATATGAGAAGTCCACAGGTAGCGTCATAAGCAATGATGAAATGTTAACGTTTTTCCTTCTAAAATCTGGAACAAGACAAAAATGCCACCTCTCACCTCTTCTGTTTAATATTGTGTTAGAAGTGCTTGGTTGAGCACTGAGGCAAGAAAATGAAATAAAATGTACCCAAATTGGAAAGAAAGAAGTGAAAATATCACTACTTGCAGATCATATGATCCTATATGTTGAAATCCCTGAAAAAATATACAACAAAGCTTCTAAAGCTGATCAATGAGTACAGTAAATTGGCAGGATATAGGATCAACCCTCAAAAATCCATAGCATTTCTGTACACTAATGAGCAATCTGAAGATGAAATCAAGAAAAAATGCCAGTTTACAATAACAACTAAAAGAATCAATTATCTAGGAAAAAACTTATTTACATATGTAAAGGATTTGTATGTAGAATACTTCACAACATTGACAAAGAAAATGAAACCAGACCTAAATAAATAGAAGAATATTCTATGTTCATGGATTGGAAGACTAAAGTCATTAAGATGCCTTTCCTACCCAACTGATTTACAGATTTATCACAATCCCAATAAAAATTACAACTGCATTTTTTACTAAATTAAAAAAGATAATTATGAAATTTATTTGGTAGGGCAAGTTGCATCCAATAGCAAAAAACATATTGGAAAAGAAAAACGCAATTGGAGGAATCATGCTAACTGACTTTAAAGCTTACTAAAAAGCTATGGTAGTCCAATCTGCATGGTATTGCTGCAAGGATAGACATACTAATCAATGGAACCAAAATTGAGAGTGCTGATACAGATCTTCATATACATGGTCGACTGATATTTGACAAGGACACCAAACACACTCAACTGGGACAGAATGTCCTCTTCAACAAATGGATTGGGGAGTACTGGATATCCATAGCCAAACAATGAGAGAGGATCACCATCTAATGCCCTAGATAAAAGTTAACTCAGGATGGATCAAAGATATAAATATAAGAGCCAATATGATAAAACTTCTAGAAGATAATATAGGGAAGTTTATATGCATTCTTTTCATATTAAATGGTTTCATAAACTGTACACCCAAAGCACAGCAACAAAAGAAATAATAGATAAGTGAGACCACCTCAAAATTTAAAATATTTGTTCTTCAAAGTAGTTTGTCAAGAAAGTGAAATGGGAGCCTACTCAGTAGGAGAAAATATTTGGTAACCACTTATCCAATAACAGCGTAATATTTAGCATATATAAAGAAATTCTACATCTCAAAAACAAAAAGACAAACAACCCATTTAAAAATGGGCAAGAGACTTTAATAAAAACTTTTCCAAAGAGGAGTTACACATGGCTAAAAGCACATAAAAAGATGCTCAACATCTTTAGCTATTAGGAAATGCAAATCAAAACTACAATGAGACATCACTTTACACCTATTTTATTGGTGGCTATTAAAAAATAGTGTACTACAAGTGGTTGAGAGGATGTGGAGGAATAGGAACACTCATCCACTGCTGGTGGGAATATAGAATGGTGCAACCATTTTGGAGGACAGTTTGGTGCTTCCTCAAAAATCTAAATATTGTATTGCCATATGACCTAGTAATCTCACCCCTGGGGATATACCCAGAAGAATTGAAAGCAGGGATATGAACAGATATAGGTACATCAATGTTCGTAGTGGCATTATTCATTATTGGCAAAAGTTAGAAGTAACCCAAATGTCCACCAACAGATGAAAAGTTAAGCAAAAGTGGGCAAAACCCATGATTAGGTAGAAGGGAGTTGTTTGGTATTAGAGGGGGTGGTGGTGGTGCAGGCACATGAGTGAGGTTTATGGAGCTGGAATGTGAGTGGGAGCAGTGGGGGTGTTGCGATGGACTATCCATGGAAATGAGGGGCAGACCGGAGGAAGGAATACTCTGGAGATTTTTAGGTCTGTGGTTGAACTTATAATGGTAGGGATGTTTTTATTCTGTCAAATAGGGCTTGGCAGGGCCACTGGTGCAAAGTGGTGGTAGTAGAGGGATATGTGGGAAAGGGTTCACCTGGGGCATCCTTCAATGGAATATGAAAGTGTTCATTTGGCATAGGGTATTATCTCAGTTGGTGGGGGCCCACATAATAAACAAACAAAAATTAAACTCTTATCCTGTGGAGTCCTGCTACATTCTCAAATAGAGGGGTAGGAATATATTGAGTATATACACAGTCCCCACTAAAAGAAACAAACCAGTCTGTCAAGCCCTCAACATTAATCTATGTAACTAAAAACCTTATTCTTCAAAAATTGAAACTTAGTGGTTGCCATATGTTTTGATGTAAGGGGGAGGGAGGAATGGGTGAAACAATGAGCATCTTTGGGTCATTGGAGTTGTTTCACATGATCTTTCAGTGATGGATGCAGGCTATTATACATTTTGTCAGACCCTATAAAAGTATACAGTGTAAAAGGTAAACCATAATGTAAACCACTGGCCATGGTTAGTAGCAATGCTTTGATATTTTTTCATTGAGTGTAACAAATGTACTATACTTATGTAGGATATTATTGGTAGAAGAGGATGTAGAGGGAGAGAGTGGGTTGCATGTGAATCCCTGTATTTTCTATGTGACTTTTCGGTAACCTAAATCTTCTTGGAAAATATATAACACACTGGGGGAACACACAGAAGAAATTGTCAATATACATGAAAGATAATAGATCTTGTTGTCATGAAAGGCATAATGCAAAAAATAATTTTATTATTTTTCTTTTTTCTTTTTTTTGATTTTTAATTTTATTATTTTTATTTTTGTTGGCTTTGTTTTTGGCAAGGTTTTAGGTTGCAGAGGGGCTGAAATTGTGGTAGCATAGGATCACTGATTAGGGCTCTGTGGTGGGGGGATGTTTGGGGGGTGTATGGGGGCATGCCTCCATGGACTATGAGTGTGTTCATGTGATCATAGGGTGTTGTCTCAGTTGGTGGAGACCCACAGAATAACTGACAGAATATTGAATTCCCATCCTGGAGAGTCCTACTATATTCTCTCATAGACTGGTGAAAATCTCTGAGGTGCATTGGCAGTTTCTAGCAAAGGAGGGCAGACCAATATCCTGATGCTTGTACTTATGAACATTGTTCTTTTGAAATTGAAACAAGGCCTAGTAAACTATATTTCCTAATGGTTACCTCCTAAAAGCCTCCTTGTTGCTCAAAAATAGCCTCTCTCTAAGACAAATTCAGTATATAAATTCACTCCCTTCCCCCAATGTGGGACATGACTCCCTGGCATCGAGGGATTAATACCAAGTACCAAATAATGATGCATTTGGAGAAAGACCCAGACCAAAAGAGGGAAATATTGAAAGCAAAGGAGTTTTATGGCTAAGAGATTTCAAAGTGTGTTTGTTTGTCATTCCACTGTTATGATGATGCAGTCAGGAGACTCTCACTGTCTGCCACAGTAAATGGTATCTCATATAGGGGTGCTCATGGGGATTCTAGAGACATCTAGACACTAAAGATAGGGCAGACAGCCATCAGAGTGCCTTACCTTGGAATATATAATAACCCTTCTCCCCCAATGTACCAAAGTTAGATTCATTTATCATTTTCCTGTATGTAGTTCTTCTGCCTCATTTATTTGAACCTATAATTAACACTATACTCATAAAATATATGTCCCAGAGACTTAATCTTCTAGCTGTTCATTTGTCAGGTGAGGTGAACCCTGAATCTCATCAGACTTGCAGCCAACACCTACTTTCCAGTTCATCAGACTCATCCAGGACAACTAACAAAAGGATGATGATGGACAGCACTCATCCCAAGAAGCAGAAATAGCTGCAGTTGCAAGCAAGAGAGCTCCATCCATCTGCTCAATGGGATCTAAGCTCCCTCTCAATCAGAAACAGAGTGAGCATTACCATCTCCAAATCCTCAAGACCGAGGAACAAACAAATATAAGGGGGGAATGCAACTATGGACTAAAGTATACTAATCATTATTCTAATAATGAAAGTACTTGTAACATTAACATAAAGACAGTGGTCACCAGAAGTTCTGAGGGGTGGGAGAAGGAAGAATAGGTGTAACATGGGGCATTTTTTTAAACATTGGAATCATTATGCATGATATTGAAATGACAGATACTAGGCATTATATATCTTGTTAAAACCCATAAAATTGTGTGGTGCAAAGTGTAAAACATAATGTAATCTCTAGACCATGATTTGTTGCAATGCTTTAATATATGCTCATCAATTGTTACAAATTTAACACACTAATGAAAGATATTGTTAAGTGTGGGAGGGGGAGGGGATGAGTATATAGGAACCCTCTATATTTTTAATGTAACATTTATATAATCTAAAGCTCCTAGAAATAAAGAAATAAAAAACCTTTAGTGATTCTTGGTGGACAGTTTGCAAGCTGTTTGAAATAATTATGTGGAGGTAAAATGGTCCCAAATTTGATGAAAGCTATGAACATATACATACAAAAATCTCAACAAAGTTCAAGTAAGATAAAATCAAAATTATTCACACTGAGACAAATAACAGTCAAATTTTTGAAGTCCTAATGCACTGTGAGAATACTAATAGTAGAAAGAGAGTAAAGAATCAACATATAAAATGGATACATAAAAAAGATTAAATGACTATTTTTTTCTTCTTTTTAAATCAAAAGACCTCTTCGGATTTTTAAAAATATATTTTTATTACAGAAGTTGTGGACTAAATGCCTACTTTTAATCAAAAACCATATAGGCCAGAAAACTGTGCAATGATGGATTTAAAATTCTGAAAGCATATATTGTAAACCAAGAATTCTATATCCAGCAAAACTGTTTGCAAAAATGGTGATAGTCATGGTGCTATTACTAGTAGATCTATCCTAACAGAAAAACAGAACACTAAAATGAGGCCTTTAGAATGAATACAAAATAAAGGAATCTAGATAATAATTTGAAGCTGTGGAAGAATAAGCAACCAAAAAAAGGTACAAACGTGTATATATAAATATTAATATTGTTATATACTTAATTAGTACATCTTTTTATTTATCCCATGATATTACATACAGATAGAAATAATATTTCTATGTTATTGGGCATACAATTTTTAAAGATGTCATTTGTGACAAGAATAAAATAAAGAAGGAAACACGAAGGAGTATAAGAACAGAGATGAAGTTAAGTTGATATCAAGTCAAACTAGGTTTCATAGATTTAGGATATTGAATGTAAACCCATGTCAACCAAAAACAAAATACCTGAAAAATAAATACAGACTAGGAAATTAGAAAGCAATAAGAATGTTTCACAATAAAAGATCAACTAAATGCAAAAGAAGGCATTGAAGGACAAAGTTTAAACAAAAAAGAACAATTAGCAAAATAGCCTATATAAGTCCTGCCTTATCAGTAATTACATTAATGTAAACGGACTATACACTCCAATTCATCAAAATAGATGGGCAGAATGAATTTTCAAAAATCATGACACTACTATATTACTTTCACAAAAGAATAATTTTATTTTGTAAGTAAAAGGATGTAAAAATATCTTATGCAAATATTAACTAAAAGATAGTTTAGTAAGCAATTGCATAACTGAAGTCATGAAAGCTTTAAAAATCATAACTTGTTCAGAGAACTGCATTCACTTTAGCATGAAATGAATAGAAAGTTTTAGGTAAAGAATTCCAATATATGAATCTGGAGATGTAAGGTTGTCTCAGCTGATAGAGAGGATTGCATACTATTCCAAGGAAAATGATATAATTAACATGTATTTTAGTAAGATCGCTCCAAGAGCACCTTCGAGGCAGCATGGATATAAAGAGGTAAAGAAGAGAAACAGAAATCATTGTTAGAAAGTACATTCATGTTAACACAATCAACCAAGATTCATCTGAGGAAATCTGAGTGAATCAGGGCCCTTGAAATGCCAATAAAAGAGGAAGAGCATTCAGACTTCCCCACATTGTTTCTGTCAAACTGTATTCATTACTTAAATGAAGAGACAGCAATTCTACCCAGCTCTTGGTCATACTTGGTAACCAGGAACCAGGGACACCAATATTTGCTCAGTAGTTTCACAAATCCATCATTATAAGAACCCCCCCCTCTTCTGCTTCTATTTATAGTATCCCTCCAAAAAGTAACTAGGAAGTCATGTTTGCCTAATTTGGTAATAAGTACAAAATGGTTCCAACTTTTTCCATCTCCCATTTCTATTTGCCCAAGAGTTGATAAATCTAATTTATCATTCATTCCTCTATCTCACTCATGTAATGCCATTTGCAAATGGATGTTGAGGTGAACATTAGAAAGTCCAGAGAACATTTGAAATATCTTTATAATCTATACTCTGTTCATAAAGACATGTTTTAAAGATAAAAAAAAATTCCAATATGTATTACAGAGCCCAAATGTTCACTTCCCTGCTTGATTAAGTACCATGGCCAAGGCCCACATTAAAACACTGCATTAGATTCTTTGATCACAGGCCTTGAGGTGAGAATTTGTCATTCAAAGAAGCAGGGCACATGTACAACCATTAAGGAATCATGAAAGAAACAATAGTAAATTCACCCCGTTTCCATAGGTGATGGTCACATGATTCAGGGGTTGCAAATGGTGCCCAGAATGGGCAGCCTAGGTGTCTTCACAGGTCTTTTTCTCAGGTGTAGCAGGCACTGATCAGAGTTGATAGTTTTCCAGCCTGATTTGCCTGTAAATCTAGATATTATATGATTAAAATTAGAAGTGGGAAATTTTTAGAGATATGAACAGTGCAGATAAATTGACCTGTTCTACCAAATGTGTTCAGTAGAATTATGAGTGTATTAGTGGCTACTTGGCATGCAAAATTTGAATGTCTTTCCAGAGATTAATATTGAAACAGAGGAAGACCTGTTAATGAGTCACTTCCTGAAGTATCAACAAGATACACAAGGGCCCATCATGTAAAATATAAACTTGTCATATTTTCTTCATAATAGTGTAACAACTTCTAATTCATTAAAGAAAATTCCACCAAATTCTTATATCTATTATTTCACATTAAAACTGAGGAAAACAATGACTTATATGAATCAAATAAATTATATTATAATAGAATTAAACTGAAGATTCATTTTCTTTCCTTTAGATCTAACCATCCTTAAGCATTTATTGTTCTATTGTAAATTAAATGTAATGAAAGAAATATTAATTGTATGAAAACTGCTATGCTGAATGATAATTTCCAGTTAGGAAGTTTACATTTTCATTTCTACAACTTAACAAAATTTCCATATTGCACACTTTAGTGGAATATATATGACCTTTATATTTCTAGAAAAATAACCAAAAAGAAAACAAATATGGTTTGGGAATGTACTATTTTTTATCAAAATTCAATTTTTATACATTTAATATTAATTTTAGTTCCTGCCTATTAAGCATGGAAGTATATTTTTTATAGTTAAATACATTGCTGGCTGTCTGTGCAACTGAGTCTTTGGAAATAATGCAGAAAATTTTGTCCATATCTCCAAGAGATGATTCCCTGAATCAGTCTTCTAAGGGCTCCCATCACCCCCTTGTTTCTCAGGCTGTAGAAGACAGGGTTGAGCATGGGGTTGAGGATGGTATAGAAGACAGCCAGAACCTTGTCCTTTGTTGGAGATCTGAGGGATCTTGGGTGTAGATAGGTGTAAGCAAATGGCACATAGTAGAAAGTCACCACTGTGAGGTGGGTACTACATGTTGAATAAGCTTTCTTCCTCCCTTCCACTGACTGCATGTGGTAAATAGCAAGGAGCACCCAGCCATAGGAGCATGCTATAATGATGAAAGGAAACACGAGGAAGAGAGTAGTGCTCACAAACACTGTGTACTCATAGACTGAGGTGTCCATACATGCCAGAGTCAGCATGGCTGGTACATCACAGAAGAAATGATTGATGTCCCTGGACTGGCACTAAGGGATGTGGAGTGCATATACAGTGTGGGCACAGGCATTGATAGAGCCCATTATCCAAGATCCTGTGATCATCATCACACAACTTCGTTTGCTCATACGGATGGAATAGTGTAGAGGAAAGCAAATAGTCACATAACGGTCATAGGCCATTGATGTCAAGAGCAGAGTTTCTGCACCTGCTAAAGTAAAAAAAAAGAAACTCTGAAACCCACACCCAATGAAAGAGATAGACTTGTTGCCATACACATAACTGGAAGCCATCTTGGGGACAATGGTGCAGATGTAGTTTAGTTCAATCAGCGAGAGCTGACTAAGTAGGAAGTACATAGGGGTGTGGCGATGTTCATCCAGAAAAATTAGGAGGATCATGGAAAGTTTGCCAATTAGAGACATTAGGAAAATGAGAATGACAAGAATAAAGAAGAACAAACCAATCCTTGATGGTGGAAACAACCCCAATAAGATGAAATCAGTTGAGGTTTGATTGTAATATTCCATTGGACAATCATCTGGGTTCTTCCTAAAGGCAGAAAGAAGAGTAAATTAGGTATAGAACACTAAGCTATATTTTAATTTAATTTTATTCTTCATCTATCACACTGAATTATTCATGAAAATCTACACCTCTAAAATGAAGAAATAGCTATCTATTGTGAAAACAGAAAAACACAATTTGTTGTTTGTCTCACAGATAGAAATTTGAGGAAACAACATTTGTGACCAAAATATTTTATGGCATTTCTGGAGATATAAGAAAAATATTTCTATAATGATTATATTGCATGGAGTTTTACTGTCTTCTATTAATTCATTTGTCATCAAGATGAGACATATACTTAAACCTTATGCATTGAAAAGCAATGTAAATGCAAAAATTATAAACACACATTATGAATAAAATTGCATAACCTGGGAAGCAGATGTGGCTCAAGTGGTTGAGCACCTGCTTCCCACATGGGAATTCCCAGGTTCAGTCCCTGGTGGCACATAAAAACAAACAAAAAACCCCACAGACAACAAGAAAACAAAAGAAAACCAACTCAGGGGAGCCAATGTGACTCAATGATTGAGTGCCAGCTTTCCACATATGCGGTCCAGGGTTCAATCCTCCACCTGGTACCTTAAAAAAATGTGGAACCCTTAAGAGATGATTTTTTTCCTTCTATATTCATGTGCTAAGACTTCACTCTACAATTATATCAATCTTTCCACTCAGTGTAAGGAACACTCTTATTCTTGAGTGTTCCTTACACTTTCAAAGTCAAATCAAGTTTCTAAGAAGTCAGGCATCATTGCTTGACTTTTCTGTTCTGAAATATACCATGAATTCTTATGGCCAAGAACAATTTAAACAAAGTCATGTTAATTAATATTCTAAGTTTTCACATCTCTCTACTGTGTATTCTCCTTTGCCCCCTGTATCCAATTCCTGAATGCTGTTTAAATCAGAACCTGTGATTGCAAGTATTTATGACACATTCATTGTATTTTCTAAGACTCTTTTCAGCTCTCCCCAGATAGGAAATATATTCTGTCTCTCTGATTTTCTTATTTGTAACTAATATTTTATATTTTTTATGTTACCTTTTTTACTCATTACTAGTTCTCCATTATTTTATTTTATATAAATCTCCTTCAAATTACAGACGTATTTATCAACTCTCGTAAAACTCAGCATGTATTATGGGGCAGAGATAAACGTTATTATTTTAAAAAAAGATTGAGAATGAGAGAAAAGAAGATAATGGGTAATAAAAGAAATCAGGTTCTTTTGAAAAGAAGAAGAATTTAGCAAAGAAAACAACATTTCAAGAGTCTTCTGGATGAATCTGGGTAGGGGAATTCTCTTCCAAAGGGAAGACCATCTGAGGGTAATCTTTACAGCCATGTCCCAAAGACTTTTAATGATTCAATATTAAAAATTCTCCTAGAACCAATTTAGCAGAATTTTGAGGAGATCTCCCACATGCAAG
Source organism: Tolypeutes matacus (assembly GCA_026826555.1). Classification (NCBI taxonomy): domain Eukaryota; kingdom Metazoa; phylum Chordata; class Mammalia; order Cingulata; family Chlamyphoridae; genus Tolypeutes; species Tolypeutes matacus. Next base: position 41,723 of record JAKSZT010030253.1, on the reverse strand, counting down.
AGGGGGATCCAAATACAAATGCATACACACACAGGCACACATGCAAACACATACACACTGAAATAAAAATTAGTGGGAGAAATGCAGATCATGAAGAAAAATTTTTTAAAGAAATTAATATATTTAGAGAAGCATGAGAAACTATTAAGTGTACAGTATAAATCATATGCTACATAAAATTAAGTTTCAGGTAACTATAATTGTTCTTGGAAATTTAAAATAAAACACTTGATATAAAAGATTCAATTAAAGTTTTGAGAAATAAATTGGAGAGAATATTCCATAAAGATAAAAAAAGCAACACAGCAACCACAATATTAAATATCGAAGTATGGGAGAAAAAAGGGAAAATTTGAGAACTTACATAGGACCAATGTATGTTTATGGGTGTTCCTGGAAATGCATATATTAATAGCAAAGTAATAATGGAGAAAAATCCAAGTAAAACATTTTCCAGAACTTAAATGTATGAGCCATAATATTCAAATAGTATGCAAAGAACTGAAAAATAAATGAGAATTATTTGATTGAAATATATGTCTTTGAAAATTCTAAATTTATTCTGGAGACATTTAATTTAAAATCATCTATATCAGGTATAAAAAAAATCCTAAAAATTATTGAGAAGAATAAAAACATCAATGATAATATGAAAATAAATATATATGTATATATCTATATATATGACAACTAAAATTAATTGGTTTTAGAAAACTGTTACCAGCAATAAACTCTAGAAGATAAAACAGCCATTCTCCTTAAGACAGGAATTGATATGCTGCTATGTCAAGAGAATGAGGGAAACAGTAGGAGGTGGTGATGAGAGTAGGGAACATTTCCTTTTCCACAGTGCTCTCACTTATGGGATGGTACTAGGTATTTAGGAATCAAGATTAGAAGATACATATATTCTTTGAAAGCATAGGAGTAAATATGGGAGCAAGTGTTAAAATAATTGAATTTTGGTTCAGAATGTATTGAGTTTATTGTGTCTCATTGCGTGGCAAACCGATGAGAGTTTGAGGTCAAAACAAAATCCAATTCTAGCTCTGTAATTCACTAGATATTGGTTATTTTAACTCTCTTCCTCTTATGAATAGGACAGATAAAGAGATGTGGGTTTTAACAAAATATTTAGGAGATAATAGATAATGACTACTTAACAGATGTCTGAGCAAAAGTTATTATTGAAGAGTTGCTGTAGTATTTGCCATCTTCATGGCTGCCATTGTCATCACCATCAACATAAACATCAGTATTTTTCATGTTCTTGTCATCCAATAAAATTGTCCCAGGATGTAGTTTTCAAAATTTCTTCCTATCCCATACCATTTGATTCTCACAAAAGCTCTACTAGGTGGCTAATGTAGATATTAGGATCATTTCACTGGAAGTTTCATGATATTTACATGAAATAGTTGAGAATATAATCTAAAAATATAATGCACTATAAGTTTGTGCAATTTGTTTTAAAAAAAACTGGACAACCATAAAATAGTCACTAGTCCTATGATTGCTAGAGATATCTTCTAATTTAGATATTTCATTTCTTCATAGACAGGTAATTTTAACCATTCTTATTTTTTCCTGCAAATAAGCTCCATTTTTATATTGTCATATAAATCTAGAAACATAGATTTAATACATATAATATCCAAGTATTTTTTAGAAAGAGAGGATTCATATACAGCAAACAGCAAGTAAGAAGCAGCAATAAGATAACTTTGGATGCCATGTAACCACCCTTTGCTACTTGGCAGAACTTTAAAAAAATGTAAGTAGAAAATAGAGAATGCTCCCATCTACAAATTGTTGTTGAGGATTGGCACTCTTAAGTGTTAGATTTTTTGGCCTCATTTTCCGTGTGACCCAGTTAAATCTGACCCCAGTATGACACTGCAGTTTCTCTTCCAGTGAGCTCATCTCCTTTCCAATCCAGATAATTCATATATAAGTTAGCTCCAAAACAATGTATGTGGTCTGTAGTTCATACTCTAAAGATTTCTGTTAAATAGTTTAAAAAAATGTAGCCAAAGTCCCTCCAAATAGACTTCAAAATTTCAATTCCAAACTGCACCAACTTTAACATATATTATGCCATTCATTTCAATAGAGACACTAGATATTTCAGAATCATTTCAATAGAGACGATAATCCACATTGCTAAAGGATCAAATATAAATGTAATTATCTCACATGCCTGCATGAAAACACTTCTATTCCTGGAGAAAACAAGACCATGCTACTAGCACCATTTTAAAACATTCTAGAATTGGCTGTACACTTCTTCCCCTTTGTAACACAATGTACATTCCCTTCCTTCATAAAACCTATTTATGCTTCAAGTTCTCCTTAAGTAAATAAAAAATCCCTCTAAATTTGTTTTTTTAAATTATGGCCAAATAAATTATACTTTCATTTCAGTTTTCATCTTAGGTCATATAAACTTTTGTTATATAACTTGTCATATACTATTTTTGTCAAGTAACCATATTTCCATGAATAGCATAACTTTGAGGATAAGAATGAGTTGTATTTACTATAAATTCAAGAAATTCAATCATGGATAAAATCAAACATTTACAGTATTTTCAATTTCACTACCTTTTATCATCATTTCATGGTCAATTAATCACAATCACACCCATTCTTTCAAGAACTGTATAATGACATGTTTCAGGTGTGAAAGGTCTTCATGTCTTGAAAAGTGTGCAATTGGTCATGGACCCATTTATTTTATATATATGTGTGTGTGTGTATGTATGTATGTATGTATGTGTGTATGTGTTTTAAACCACTTTAATAAAATAAAATTTTCCTCTAAAAGTCTGATAATTAATAAGATCCCTGAATTTATCGACATGCTAATAACTTACAAATTAGTTTCTTAACTAATTTTAATGAAAGTTCATTTAAGCATTGGATGAAAATCTCTTTTCTTATGTGATGAATAAAAAGGAAGATAAGATTAATACCTTTTAATATCTTTTTACTTTCCAAACTCACTTCTTCAGTCAGCTCATAATATTCTTCAAGTCCTCACATGAACAATGTCATTTTTCAAGTAAAACTCCGTGATATTTTTTTAACAAAATGCATATTCATCTATCATTCTTGCCCTTAACAATTTAGATACTGTCATGGGGACTCAGCAGCAACCAGGATTCCAGGGCTCATTACCTAGATATTGATTGTGTTACTTGCTTTGTTTGCATTCCCTTGGGATTGTCTGCTGAGAATTGGACAATGTAGAGTAATAAGACAGGATGGCCTCAGGCCAGGGTTGGTGAGGAGTTCTAATAATTTTTCTGGATGTTTTCACATGTGTTAAAGGTCATTTCAGTGGTAGAAAGAAGCAAAAATATGCATTCATATCTATATTTATATAACAGCTATAACGATATCTATATAAATCAATATTTATACTTACATCAAAAGAAATTCTTGAATTCTCAAAATATTACACAATTTGGAAGTTTTTATTAAAACTTATTAAAGTTTTATTTAAAAATTTTATTAAAAAATAAAATTTATTAAAAATGCACTTTTTATTAAAACACTACATTTTAAGTTAATAGAATAAGTAGTGGGGGAAGACAGTGTTATTCACTTTCTTGGGAAAATGCTTAGAAAATATTCAATAATGCTTTTGAGTGTGTGTGTAGATGATAAGTTAAATGCTGTTAGAGTCTTCTTGGTCTCCAGTAAGTGAAGTAATGACATGTGCCACTTGGGAAGTAATGTTGGGCCATTTAAAAATTTCTTTGCTTTTCAACAGTTTTGAAAAGATTTGAATTTAAAAATTCTTATCAAAGACCTGAAAGTCAGTGTGCACTGATTTTGAAAAACCTGGCCTTTCAAAAGCTAACGTTTCCTTATCAAGATTTTTAAAACTACATTAGAATTTAAATGAGAGCTCAGGCCTCGTGGACTCAAGGCACATTGCTTATGTCATGTTTAGAGGACAAAATACATGCTTGATAGAGGAGGGAAAGGGAGTTTAGAGAAAAATTACACAGGAAAGTAAGTCCTTTTAAACCCTGCCTCACAAGTATCCATTTGGGTCATTAACATAGTTATATCTAGATCAGGGTTCTTAACTAGAGTCCACAGACTCCCAAGGGGCCCATGGAAAGATTTCAGGGGGCCCATGAGCTTGACTTGAAAATTCAAGAAAACATTCTCTTGGTGATGTGTTGGTGTGGGTGTGGTATGTTTATTAAATAATACACAATATAGTGTGTGTATAGTAAAGTATGTACTTAGTATGATTTTTATTTTGATGTAGCAGTTCTGAGTGGATAACTGCCTGCAAAAAGTTTGGTAGGGTGGCAGAGATGGTTTTATTACTCCATGGGAAAACTCAAATTTCTAAATGTTTGCCAAAAATGACTGTTAGAACATATTTTAAACCATGTTAGGTTATCAGGTATTGAAATTATGGTAAAAATGTGATTTTGAATAATCCTAAATTTTAATTTAAAGACATGCTGATGTTGAGTGTCATAAAACTGTCTGCCACTACATGGTGAGAAGGGGTCTGTGGTTTTCACCTGACTGGGAAAGGGGTCCATGGAACAAAAAAGATTAAGAACCCTTGATCTAGATGGATTTGGGAGTTTTAAACCAAGGAAGCTATGGTCAGGATCTCAAGACCGAATCATCCTAAAGAAACAATAATGATGAATGTATGGGGCAGTCACAAGGGCACAGTTCTTGATGTGTGTGCCTTTAGTCAGAGAAGTACTAAGTGAGACCCTCACACACCAACCCCTCCCTAGCAAATTCAGGTAATGAAGTGCTTCTAAAATATTCTTGTTCTGCCTAGATCCTGTGGAAAACATTGGAATTGAGAGCTATGGATCTCTGCAGGGACAGCACAGCATTTAGCATGGAATGTGGCACGTCCATTTACATTTTACTGAGTGAAGAGACAAGTGTGTAGAATTTAAATAATGAAAAGAGAAATTTTTGTTTTGTTTTTTTTTACTCTTATGATCAGTACAATAGTGAATTGTTCATTAAATCACACAGATCATTAACTGAAAAATCAAACTTACTTAGGTTGATAAAGAAATCTCGATCTGTGATACTATAATATAAGATAGAGATAGACACTTGGCTGCTTCCATCCTTTGGCCTTGTGAATAGTGCTACTATGAACACCAGTGTGAAAATATCTTTTTGAATCACTGCTTTAGATTCTTTGCGGTATGTACCTAGAATTGAAATTGCCAGACCACAATGTAATTCAATACGACTTTCTGAGGAAATCCCCCAATGTTTACACCACGGCTGTACCATTTTACATTCCTGCCAACTATGAATGAGTATTCATAATATTCCACCTCCTCTCCAGTGATTATAAATATTTTAGAAACTTTTTTAAATTCCTAGAGATTTGTCAATGTTTTCTTTATCATACTATGTCCAGGTAGTGCTTTACCTAGTAGCAATAAAAAATATTATCAGTCATAATTTTAGTTATTCTTAAAAAAATGTTACATTCTTCAAAAAAATCAAATTTCCTTCTCAGTTACATTATTTTAGTATGGAACTCTCATCAGATATTTCAGTTTTGCAAAACTAATCATTCACCATGTCCATTTTAAATCCATTAATATCTAAAGACATTTATTTATTTTACTCTGATGCTGTCCTGAAGGTCCTTGCAAGTAGATACAGTTCAGACAGCTTTGACTTCAACATAAATGAATTGATCTCAAAGACACATGGAAAGGACTATACCAGGTACTCTGGGGCACACACCCTTAATGACATTCTTTTGAGACCATACCAATGGAGTAAGTTAATATTTCCAGCACTAGTGGAAAAGCTAATGAATTCATGATATTACTAACACAAAATTGAGTGAAACAATAATGAATTACACAGGACTGAATTAACAGATACAGGATGATTATGGGATTTGTTTAGAATATAGTGATGTTTTAATGTTATATTTCTTGATATAAGGACACTTTTATTTAACTTAAGTCAACTATAAGTTATAATTATTTAGTAGATTATGTTTTTATTAACAGAAAGAAAATCCTTTTATTACCCTGTCTGTTCCTTGTAGAATTAAGAAACTCTTGAGTATTCTTATTTTCATGGTGATATAATTATTTATATAAGTTCAGTAAGAATCTCTCTTCCTTATTAACAGGATTTTTTGAGAAACATCGGTTTTATAACAAAAATTTTGCCTGGAATGTCATATTTTAAAATGATGCTCATTCAATCAGATATGACCAGACACCTTTGAAAAAACTGCTGGCTTTATAGATATAATACGTTCAAAACCCTCCTGGAAAAATGGACCTTTTACTTAGCTTATAAGGTTCCTAACCTTACAGTCCAGTAAAGTAAGCTACTTTCTCAAAGTGCTATGAACCATATGATATTTTGGCAGAAGAACACACCCAAATCTATGTGTACTTCAGAGGAAATCTGGTACTATGTTCTTGGCTCTGCCCAAGAGAGAATTTCAATCTTTTCCAAGTTAGGATTCCTTAAAAAAAATTCTAACAAAGAAAACTAATGCTGCACTTATGTCAATAATGAGGCAAACTTTTTAATAAAATCAGTGTTATTTTTTCCATTCCTTGGAATTATCTTTGATCAAAAGGAGGTTGACTATAGATAGAAATTTTCATTTCAGTGAAAACTATACCAAAATTCTCAAGGAGATAAGAAACTGGTACTTGTCATTATATTTGAGGTATTTTACATGTTTCTGTAAACTGCAGAGGATTTACAATTTTGTTACTTGTGTGTAAATTGGACTAGATTCTGTCATCTTGAACATATTGTCAACACTTACTAATTTTTCGATTTTTTTACTTTTTTTCAATATTTGACTCCAACTACCCAAATAAACAGTTCCAATTTTCCTCTCAACCTCCTGAGTTTTCATCTTGGAAAACTAAAAGCTTAATATCTAGATCCTTATAGACTTTCTTGGTTGCCTTATAGCTGGCCTTTTCTCCAGGATCTAAAATATCACTGTGAGCTAAAACTCAATGAATTGATATATAAATCAATAACTCATTGACTCAGCAGACCATACATGAGTTGTATTTTCCCTTAGACAAGTCAATGTCTGGGTCACTAGGAAAGGTTGGTAACTGCTTACATCATATATGCCTTAATATGAAATATAACCACAGTCATCAACACCACCAAATCATCTACACCTTAGCATCAAGAAACTCAAGGAACAGTACTGCTTAAATAGGAATATTTAATCCTCTGACCTCTTAGAATTTAACATACCCATTTATATTATATATTTCTTTGTTTTCTTTTAAACATCATTCTTTTAAGCTGCTTGACCCTAAAAAAAATTGACCTTTATCATGACTTCTCAACAGATGGTTCAACCAATTTTATAGAAACAATGCAAAATACAGTTTTCATGAGAGCATATCTTAGACTCCACTGAGATCTTTGACCTTCTGAGTTTTTCAGCAATGAAACATTTCATTTATCTTTAACAAAAGGAAGGTCTGGTCAAGATGGCATTAAATTCCCTGTTGCTTGCCTAAAATTTAGTTAGGCTTCTCTCTGAGCTCCCCCTTACCCTGGCCCTTAAACTATCTGGGCCCCCGTCAGAATTTTAAACAAAGGATTCCTTATTTCCTTCTTCCTCTCTCTTGGTGCTAATGAGATCCATGTAGCCTAATCACAGTCAAATAAGCATTCCAAAGCAAATGGTCTTAATTGTAAGCACAATGAATAACTCACCCATCCCAATGATCTTCAACCCTTAATATCCTCCAATGTTTTTCCACTAACTCACCCCACCCCTTAAAGTCTCCACAGCTCTTTTTCTCAATTAAGTTGATTTTAGTCTGTCTTCCCTGATACAGTAGTATTTGAACAAACAAACTTGTCTGTTTACTATCATCCAGTACAATTTTTTTGACATGAATTAGTACTGAATAAAATTATTAATGTTCCCTTAATATTAGTGAAAAATCATCCACATTCATGTTATCTCTTACAAAATGAGGATTTTTTAGTCTGGGAAAAAAACATTTTTCCCCACTTATAATATTTGATCACTCATCACTGTCCTGGTATAGCTAAACCATGTCTATTCTATCAAAATCCGATGAACTAGCTTCTTCTTACTTGTCCTCAGAGAATGAAGAGTATATGAGTAGCACAGTCTTCTGGACAGTGATGCCACTTCACATAGTATATATATCTAAGATGATAATGTTCTACAGGAAATAATTATGGTCTCCAATTAGACATGTGACTAAGCAGGTATAGCTATTATAAACACTGAACAGAGAAGTTGACTTCCCACTCCTCGAACTTGGTGGGTAGAATGATGGGATTCGTTAGTGGAGAAAAAAATTATCAGGATAGAGATTATATTTTATAGGGATTACCCATGTAACCTTGGTATGTAAAACTTGAATTCATGTAGTGATTTGTGTAGTCTAACATGCCTTCATTAGACTGCAACTTTTAATATTCCAATTATAAGTAGTATCTCGTTATTCTATAGAAAAGTTGTAGTCTCCCTAGCCTAATCATTAAACTTGAGGTAGGTTTATAAAAATAACTTCCTTGGGTTTCACCCAAATTCATCTGGAACATATGTCCTGGAATGTATAAATTTGTCATTTTCCTCCATAAGGTGTAAGGCCTTCTAGATTATAGCAGAGTTCTTTGCCTTATCTCCATATATCATACTTCTTTTGACTATTGGGAAAAGGAAGAGACAGTAAACACCTGTTAAGATAAACTATAATAGATGTAAGTCAAATATTATTTTCCTGTTAATTAAACCCATCTATACCAAAATATTTATTGTTATGTTGTACTAATTTAATCATGTCAAGAGGTAATAAATGAGTAGTACTTATATTCTGAAGAATAACTTCAAGTAAGGCAATTTACATGTTCATTTCTGAATATTAATACGAATGGTCTTTTGCTCAGGTATTAATGGAAAATATCACCACTAAGACCAAATTCTGGCTTGGGAATATGCACATATATTATTTTTCAAATCCTCTAAAATAATTTTATTCACTCTCTTCAAACCAAGTGTAATATTTTTCTTATTTACATACTCTGCTGAATGAATGAGCACCTGATGCATTGGAACTAGAGCCAGAATCTTTCTCCACATCTTCACAGAGAAGAGTCTATGTGAATTACTCTTCTCAGGGCCCCTTTGTTTCTCAAGCTGTAGATGACAAAGTTAAGCAAAGGGATGAGGATGGTGCAGAAGACAGCCAGAATTTTGCCCTCTCTCAGAGAGTGAAAGGATGAGGGTGCAGATACAGGTAAAGAAAGGGTGCATAGTAGAAAATCACCACAGTGAGCTGGGTACTACATACCAAATAAGCTTTCTTTCTCCCTTCCATTGACTGCATGCTGTGAACAACAAGGAGAACCCAGTCATTGGAATATGCAATGCCAATGAAAGGACGTACGAGGAAAAGAAAAATGCTCATAAATTCTTTGTATTCATAGACCAAGGTGTACTTAAATGCCAGTGTTATCATGGCTGGAACATCACAAAAGAAATGATTAATGACCCTCGATCTGCAATACCACATGTGGAATATATATGCAGTATGGGCACAGATGTTGATAGAACCCAGGATCCAAGATCCTATGATTATCAGAACACATACTTGTTTGCTCATAATTATGGGATAACAAGGAGGAAAGAAAATAGCTATGTAATGGTCATAGTCTATAGATGCTAAGGGGAGGCCTTCTGCACCTGCTAAAGTCATGAAGAAACTCTGTACCCCACACACAATGAGAGAGATAAGCTTATTTCCAAATAGAAAATTAGAAGCCATCTTTGGGACAGTGGTTGAGATGTAATTCAGGTTCATGAGGGAGAGTTGACAAAGTAGGAAATGCATGGGTGAGTGTGGATATGTATGTCCAGGATAATGAGACGGCTCATAGAAATTTTGCCAATCAGAGCCATTAGGAATATATAAATGGTGAGACTGAAGAGCAGCAGGTCAATTCTTGTTGCTAGTCATAACCTCATTAAGGTGAAATCAGTTGATGTTTGATTATAATATTCCATGAGAAAATCCTTTACACTTTCTTAAATGCAGACACAAGAGTACAGAAGTTAAGTGTAAACCATAAACATATTTTTAATTCTTTTGTTAATCATATTATAAATAATTTATGGACTTTGAAACTTCTTAACAGAAGAACTAAAATTATTTATTTTGATAAAATAAAATTTGTTTTCTGACAAACACATACAATTTGATGAGGTAAACACCTATGACAAATATATTTTGCAAGAAATTTTTGACGTTTTTTGAAAAATACATTTATTTAATAGAAATAGCAGGATATAGATGTATTATAGTCCTCCATAAATTCAGATACCATCAAAGACAGATCTTAAAATAAAAATATATGTATCAAAAATCAATATGAGTGAAAAAATTTAGGCCGAGATTATAAATTATTTTATGATGTGTTTTGTGTGGAGATGTTGTTTTTCTCCATATATAGTCCTTAAGAAGTACCACTGAAAATGCAGCAGTCTCTCAGCTCATGTTGAGAAATATATTTCCTTCTTGAGTACTCTTTGAACAATAATGACAATTGTCAGTTGTCACACTGTAACAGTTTGGCGGTTTGATATAGCTATGAATTCCAAAAAAAATATTGGATTATGCTTGTAAACTATTCTGTTGATCTGGGCATGATTAAGTTATGGCTGGGGCTTTGATTTGGCCACATCAGTAGGGCATTGAGCCCCACCCATTTGTGGGGCGGGTCTCAAAGATAAAAGACATGGAAAAGGACAGAGTTGGAGTTTTGATGTTGGAGTAATGGGGCGGAGTTTTAATGCTGGAGCCCAGGGAAGTAAGCACACAGAGGAGCTTGGTCATAGGAAGGAGAGAAGGCTCCAGGAAAAGAGATGAGCCATTCACCTGACAGTTCACAGCTAGCCTTGTGGAGAGAGGCAATGCCTAGAGAGACTCATAGTCTACAGCTGACCTTGTGGAGGAAAGAGAAGAACTGAGTCTGGAGAGAAATGGAGCCCTGGAAGGAGAGGAATCCAAGAAGCCTGAACCCTCGCAGACATTGGCAGGCATCTTGCTCCAACACATGGCAATAAACTTTGGTGAGGGAAGTAACTTTTGCTTTCTGGCCTGGTAACTGTGGGCTTCTACCCCAAATAAATACCATTTATAAAAGGCCACAGATTTCTGGTATTTTGCATCAGCACTCCTTTGGCTGACTAATACAGCATTTGGTACCAGGAGTGGGGTAGTGCTTTGGCAATTACCAAAATTTTGGAATGGTTTTATAAATGAGTAAGTGGTATTTTTGGAGGAATTGTGAGATAACTTGTAGAAGAGATCTACAATGCTTTGAAGAGACTGTAGATAGTAATATGGATGCTAAAGAGACTTTTTATGATGCCTTAGAAGTAAATGATGAAATTATTATTGGAAAATGGAGGAAAGGTGATCCATGTTTTACACTTGCAGAGAACTTAGCAAGATTAACTCCTGGTGTTTCATGGAAGGCAGAATTTGAAAATGGTGAGCCTGGGCATTTAGCTGAAGAAATTTCCAAAGTAAACCTGGAGAATGCAGCTTGGCTTCTCCTTTCAGCTTATAGAAAAATGCTAGATGAGAGAAATATACTAAGGACTGAACTCTTGGGAATAAAGAAAGCAGAACTTGATTCTAGAAATTCCAAGCCTCTGGAAATCAAGCTCCCAGATGATAGTGTTCCATTTGTGCACTTGCCTAAACTTGGAACTTGTAAATCAGGATTGAAGATGCAGTTATTGCAGAAAAACTTGTGGAATGTCTATCTGATGGCTTGGACCTCTGCTTCTTGCATGCAAACCAAGAAAGTTTTTGAGAGAGCTGTATGAACAAAACCAGTCAGTTTGGACAAAATAGGACATGGAAAGGAGAGATTGAAGGAGAAACAGCTTCAAGAGGAAAGCCATGGAAGCTGAGATCTGGAATTAAGACATCTCTTTAGGCCGAGAGAGGAACCCCATGCTTGTGTACAAAGAGTGTGAGTTTGCCCTGGCATTTGAAGAAGGTGGATGTTCCCACCCAATATTTGTGGAGAGTTTTGCCACCCCAAGGTACAGAGAGGGTGGGGTGCATTCCTCAAGGATTAGGGAGGTAAAGGTCACCACCTCATAGGTCTGAGAGGGGCGTGCCTGTCCCCATGGATTAAGAAAGGCCAGGGGGTCAACTTGTTGTTATGAGAGGGTTGAGCCTGTATGCCAAATGTTAGGGGGAATGTTATCTTTACCTCACTGTACTAGGGGGACTAAGTCTCTAACCCAAAGATTGGGTAAGGTGTGGCAATCACCCCAACACTCTTGGATGGTAAGATCTGGAACTTGGTCCATATTCAAATGCTTGATGAGGGTGGAACCAAGAAAATGGCCATTGGGCAAGTCTGTGGAAAGGGTGGATCCCCATGAGGCCCCAAAGGAGAAGAAACCATGTCTTAAGAATGACTCTCAGTCTTTGAAATTGAATGGAGGATGCCCTGTAGGTTTACTGAACTATAGAGGACATTTGACTCATATTTCCCTTCCAAATTCTCCATATGGTAAAGAAAATGTTTATCCTTTGTCTGTCCACTTGTGTATTGGAGGCAGATAAATGATATTGTAAGTCTCAGAAGTCTACAGCAAAAGGGACTTTGCTTCAAGATGAACTGCATTTCTTTAAACTGATTATGATATCATTTTGTACTTGCATTGTTACTGATTTAAGGTTTTTTGGATATTGTAATGTATTTTTGGAAGTCAGAGGGTGGAGTATAGCAGATTGGCACTTTGTATAGTTATGAATTCCAAAAATAGATTTTGGATTATGCTTGTAAACTAGTCTGTTCATCCTGGCATGATTAATTTATTATTGGGGCTTTTATTCGCCCATATCAGTAGGGTGTTGAGCCCCATCCCTTGGTGGGTGGGGTCTCAAAGATAAAAAACGTGGCAAAGACAGAGTTGGAATTTTCATATTGGAGTTCAGATGCAGAGTTTTAATGCTAGAGCCTAGAAAAGTAAGCACCCAGAGGAGCTTGGTTGTGAGGAAGGAGAGAAGGCTCCAGGATCACAGACAAGCCATTCTCCTGGCAGTTCACAGCTGGCCTTGTGCAGATAGGCAAAACCTAGTGAGCCTCATAGTCTACAACTGACCTTGTGGAGGAAACAGAGGAGGTGACCCCAGAGAGAAACAGAGCCCTGGGAAGAGAGGAACTCAAGAAGCCTGAACCCTCACAGATATTGGCAGCCATCTTGCTCCAACACATAGCAAGTAACATTGGTGAGGGAAGTAACTTATGCTTTCTGGCCTGGTAACTGTGGGCTTCTACTCCAAATAAATACACTTTATAAAAGGCAACAGATTTCTGGTATTTTGCATCAGCAAACCTTTGGCTGACCAATACACACACTATGTCTTTTCTTTTCAAAAATCTTAAAAGAGGAATTCTGGGAAGATGGCAATGAAGTAGGCAAGCAAGGCTCAACTCCCTTACAAAAGCAGTGAAGAAAGGGCCAAAAGCTGTCCAAGTGACCACCTTTGGGGGTTAGCAGATCAGAACACTGCTGAGCAACAAGCAGGAGGGTGAAACACAGAGGAATGAAGAACCCCCCAAAAAAGGTGAGTTAGCAAATTCCTACAGCACCTCAAAAGGGCTTTCATCCTCCACCCTCAAGACATAAAACCTGTATGAAACCCCTGGCTCACTGCAGCGAATTAGATGGGAACAGATGTTTTCTTCCCTGTCAGTTGTTAAAGGGAAGAGGGAGGGTGGGTTGGAGTGCTTTTCTACAGTGATTGGCCAGCAGAGCCCACTTTTAATTTTGGCTTTGGAAAGGAGAGCTTGAAGGAAACACCTCCTTGGAAAGTTTTTCAGAAGAACACCATATGCTCACTGGCAAGGAAATTGCAAGGAGGAAAACTGCTTTTAGATTTCTCTTTAGCCCTGATCTAGTGAAAATCAGCACCCAATTACTAAGTTCCTGGTCTGATTTGATAACTTAAGGTGGGCAATTCTAACGACATAGAATAAGTTGAACCAAATATCAAGGAAGAGCTATGAAAAAAAGAGCCACATAGCAAGAGAGAGAAATTGACCATCACAGTAAATTCACCAACATATTTGGATGACTAGACATCAGCAAAAAATTACAAGCCATACAAGTAAACAAAAAGGGATGAACCAGCCAAACAAGCAAACCAAATGTCCTGACAAGATACAGGATTAATGACACCTAATCAGTGACAATTGCACAAATCTTGTAAATCAATCCAAAGAATTGAAGGAAAATATTGCTAAAGAGATATAGCATATTAATAAGACACTGGTTGAGTGTGTTAGTGAGCCAAAGAGGTGCTGATGCAAAGTACCACAAATATGTTGGGTTTTTAAAAGGGTATTTATTTGGGGTAGAAGCTTACAGTTACCTGGTCGTAAAGTATAAGTTACGTCCCTCACCAAAGTCTGTTGCTATGTGTTGAAGCAAGATGACTGCTGATATCTGCAAGGGTTCAACCTTCCTCTTCCTCTTAAGGCTCTGTGGTTCCAGCTTCTTCCAATATCAGAGGCTGAGATAAATCTTATCTATCTCCCAGGGCTTGTTTCTCTCCAGGCTCAGGTGCTCTGTTCTCTCCACAAGGCCAGCTATAAACTATCAGGCTCTCTCTCTTGCTGTATATGTAGCCATCTCAATTCCTCTGTTTTCTTCACAGGGCTCCAACATCTAAAAACTCCCACTAGAAAATTGCCATAGAGTTTTCTCTGTGAGTCCCTGCCCACCATGGGGATAGGGTCTCAACTTCCTAGTGATGTGGCTCAATCAAAGTCTTAATCATAATTTAATCATGCAAAAGTGAAAACTCTGAAGTTAATACAGCCTAATATGCCCAGAAGAACAGGCCAGTTTACAAAAAAAATCCAATATCTCTTTTTGGAATTCATAAACAATATCAAACTGCTAGAGTGAGCTGTTGACGGGCAGGATGAGGGGGGAGCGCCGGGAGGTAGTTGGCATTCCCGGGGGCCTTGACGGCGAGGGAAAGAATTATTGCGGAGAGGAGGTGAGTATGCAGGGGGGTGTCCTTTATTGAGCAAGTGCACAACCTTTTATAAGCTAGGTAAGGGGTGGAGCAGGAGGCAGGGCAAGAAAAGAGAGGAAGTACGTGGCAGGCGGGGATTGGGCACAGTTGGTTGCTAGGGAGGGTTTGTTATCTGTGGAAGGCGGGAAGGTTTCGTGGGAAAGTTTCGCGGGTGCGGGAACAGGGTGAGCTGCTTCTTTAAAGGCTAAATATAGGATCAGGCTGTTATTTGTTGTCGGTCGGCCATTTTAGCTTTACATTTTTCTGGCTGCCTCCAACATCTCCTCCTTTTTGTTTTATTTGAGCCTTATATTGTATAGCTAGCTGAGGGAAGTAGAGGCCTCATTGTGGAAGGGTGTTCGTATCTGCAAGTGTGCTATTTGCGAAGGAGGGTCTGTGCCTGTCTTAGGTCGGGGCTGTACCCTATCAGTCTTACCCGTCATTGGGAAACATGGCAGCAGAAGGCCATGTCCCTGTCTTAGGTTGATTGATGGGTCAGTCCAGTTGCCCGTCATTGGCTAGCCAGCCCAATGTTTTATTGAGCATTTTGCTCAGTTAGAACGAGCCCTTGTGCTAATGAGGCGTGCTTCTCTGAGAACAGTTAGGTTGTATTCACTTTTAACCGTCTCTTGCAGTGCTTTGCCTCGCACTCAGCTGCTCAAAGGCGGGGAGGGCTGGAGGATGTTGTTATTTATGGAGGGCAGAAACAACGCGGCTATGTTTGTTGGCCAGACTTTAGCCTGCCTTACCTTATTATGAGTTAGTAGCTTTGGAAAGGAGCCCGGACTAAGGGTGATGGAACAGGTGAGTGGCTGCTTAGTTTTGGAGAGCCGTGGCTATAGCGGTGGGGCTTAGGGCGAATGAAGTTTTGGAGGCGAGGTCTCGGACTGGAGGAAGCAGGAGTGGACGGCGTTGTGGGCGGGTGTTTAGAGCTGGATTTGCTTGAGGGCGAGGGCAGCAGGAGGAGCCGAGGTAACAGGCGGCGCAGAACTCCTGTGGGGAGAACGGGCAGAGGTGGGCCTGGAGGACGAGGGGAGGGTACTGCGGGAGGAACGGGTGTGGGGAGGTTCCTCGGCGGTGGCAAGCCGCTGGTAGTGGACCTGTACAAATGAGGTGAAAATGGCATTAGCTTGATCTTTTGTGAGTTGGACGATCCTTTTGATGGCCCATGGTCCGACTGCCAGTGCGACGAGAAGAATGATTAGGGGGCCTAGAATGTAGGGGAGGAATCCTTGGAATCCCCAGGAGAGACCTCCCCACTGGGCTTCTCTCTCCTTTTTACGTTTTTCTAGCCCGGCTCTTACTTGGGCTAAATTGTCTTGGATGAGGCCCGAGTAATTAGCATAGAAACAGCATTCTTCACCCAGGGCAGCACAGAGGCCTCCTTCTTTGAGAAAGAGGAGGTCTAGCCCTCTGCGGTTTTGAAGGACTACTTCGGAGAGGGATGTAAGAGATTTTTGTAGGTGGTTAATGGCTGTTTCAAGATGGGCGATATCTTCGTCGACGGCTGACCTGAGAGAGGAAAGGGCATTATTGTGTAAGGTTAGGGCTGCAATTCCGGTGCCGGCTCCTGCAAGACCTAAAAGTGTGGCAATTGTAATGACGGTGATAGGTTCCCTTTTTTGTATGTAGGTTGGTAGGAGATGACGCTGCCAGGAATCAAAAAATTGGTTATTGGTATGGTAGATGATGCGGGGGAGTATTACAGCAAGCACACAGGTTTCGCTGGTGGAGTTGAGGGTGCGAACATTAAGGCATGGGGTAAGGCCTGTGGAGGAACAGATCCATTGTGTGTTATTGTCGGGTAAGAGAAATCTTGCAGTCGTGTTAGGGGTAGTTGTATGGTTGCAGAGGGTTTTCATGGAGGGAATAACAGTGCCTCCGATTTTAGTGACACAGAGCCCGCTCTGAGAGACAGACTGTACTGTTATCTGAGTTTGGTTCCAGTTGCAAGACAGAGGATTGTTTTCTGAGGAAGATTGATAGGAGGCGTTAGTGGCTATAGCCTCATAGTAAGGCATTAAGGAGGAGAGGCACAGCCAACAGCTAGCGGTAAGGTTGGGATAGGAGGAATTAAGAGTGGAGAAGGAGGCGTTAACTAAGGACAGAAGCGGGTTGTAGATTCTTAACGGGGGTAGTGGGGTAAGAGGGGCGGCGCTGGAGTTAGAAGACTGATTGTTAGGGAGTGCAAGAATAGAGGGAGGGTTGAGGACTGGGTTGGGGCCAACGGAAATTGGAACAGCGGGGGTGGTGGCCCTCTTTTGTATTATGAAAAGGCCGCCGTAATCATAGCTTTCCATGTATAGCCGAAGGCCGTATGTACGGCCCTCTAGCCAGGCAGTTTTGGAAGGGTCTTTAACAGTGAGGACAATTATATCCCATGGGGTGCTATTTGCAGTTTTGAAGGTAAGGTAGGAGTCCAGATTTGGAGCAGCGCTCCAGCCGTAAGCCATGGTTTCGCAGCCTCAAGAGGGGCAATAGAAGTGCGTGGTGTCGCGGCAACCTGTGGCGGAGGAAGAGCAGATGTAAAAACCAGAGATCATGTGGCCGGTAGGGCCGAGTAAATAATTATTATGACGATGACAGTACGATGGCTTGTAGTCCTTTTGGTAAGAATAGCCTATAAGGTTACAAATATGCACTTCAAAGGATGGGGCTTGGGCAGTGACATTGTATTGCAGGATTTTATCATTGGCCATGACCTTGACTGTCCAATTGAAGGGTTGGTGAGCCGAGTTAGAGAGGACAGGTGTTGTGACCGCGGAAAGAAAGAGGATTATTAGGACTGCCAGGTTAATGGGTTGGTTAGGCTGAAGGGGAGTTTGTGCACGGAGTCTGCGATAGAGATTGAGGGGTACTTGAGGAGTTGGGTTGTTCGGTATAACACGCGTCATCTGGTGGGTTAGGTGCCTCAGCTGTTGGCATTCCCTTCTCGTTAGGCGCTTGGTCTGCGGTGGCGGGTCGGATGTTTCGTCCCGGGATCCAGATGGGTTGGGGAGCATCGTCTGGGAAAACACAAGCAAAACCTCTACCTTGGCACAGGAGGGGGTGAGATCCTTGCCACTTGTTGGCTTCAGGATCCTTCCAGTATACCAGTGGTAGTGGGGTGGAGAGTGAGGACACACACCAGTGTTTATGCATGGGGGACAGTCCATTTTTGTCGAATGTGAGTAAATTGAGTTTCACTAGAACTGTAGTAAGGATCTCTTCCGGGGTGTGGTGGGGTTGTTCTTCCCTCTCTTTAAGTATTAAGGTCTTTAAGTGATGGTTAGTTTTTCCTATGTTGGCTTGTCCTTGTGGATTGTAGGGGATGCCAAAATGGTGTGTGATATTGTAAAGTTTGAGAAAGGCTTGAAATGAAGAGCTATGGTAAGCAGGCCCATTGTCAGTTTTAAGATCCCAGGGCACTCCCATAAGGAGGATAGCCCGCCTTAGGGCTTGGATGCAGTGACGTGCGCGCTCACCAGGGAGGGCAACAGCGCTGACAAGGCTGGAGTAAGTGTCTTTAACAACATGTACATATTTCTGTCGACCAAAGGATGGGACATGAGTAACGTCCATTTGCCAGCGCGAGTTGGGTTTTAAACCTCTAGGGTTGACACCCTGGGGTTGTAAGGGCCCAAGAGGTAAAAAGTGGGCACAGCGTCGACAGCTGCACACTAGATGTTTGCAGAGGTCTATGGTCAGGTCCGGAAATAAATGTTTTAGACTGGATGCTGAAAAATTGAATCTGGAGTGTAGACTCCATGCCTGGGTGATTAGGTCTTGGTTGTGTACAGCAAGCGTTAGTGTGGAGACTGCCGAATCAATTAACGCGTTGCCTTCTGCAAGTGGGCCGAATAGGCCAGTGTGACTGCGGATGTGAGTGATAAATCATGGCTGTACACGTCGTTCAGTTAGTTGTTGTAGACGTGTCAAGCTGCAATCAAGGGCCGAGTCTGATGGAAAGAATGTACTGAATGCTATTACTTTGCAGACCTGACAGGCATATGCACTGTCAGAGAAAATATTCCTGAGCGACAGGTGTAACATTGTTGCGGTTGTAGGGAAGACGGTGGGGGCTGCTGCAGGACAGCCGCAGTAGCCTCTGGGGAAATCACGGTGTTGGCATTGAGAGCCGAGGTTGAAAGCAGATAGGGAGCGGCGGGGGCAGAGGTGCCAAGGCCGCTGGGGAGAGAAAGGGGCGGGGGCTGTGACAGAGCGGGTGGGGGAGCAGGGGGGTCAGGAGGTTTTGCAGGAAGCGGTGTGGTGACTGGGTGACTGGCAGGGCCAGGGGGGAGTATAACTCCGCCCTCAGCGGAGGAGGGGAGTTCCGGATATAGAAGGTTCCGCTTTTCACGCGGTGAAGAAGGCGGAAGTGCGCCATTTTGAGCGCGGTTGTTAGCAGTTTTTGTTAGGGGTTTGGAAGCAGTATAAGAGTCTTCCAAAAGGTTGTTAAGCTGGAAGACCAGAGCGTTAGAGTTCTCACAGTCCTCCTCAGGAGAGGAGGGCTCTGAAAGGGAGATCACTAGAGGCTTAGTGCCGAGTAGGCAGAAGCGAATGGTAATAAGCATAGGAACAAGGCCGGGGGGGAAGCGTTTATTCTCATGCTCCATGGCAGAAGTTACTCTGTCGACGAGCAAGCGGTAGGTATCAGGATCCCAAAGATTAGATGTGAGAAGCCAGGGGTTGAAGGGGAGAAGGAAGTCCCAGTAATTTTGAAGTTGCTTTGCTGAAACCTTGCACTGGTGGCATGCGAGAAGGCTGGCGAGAGCCCTAACCTGAGGGGCTTGGCGAGAAGAGAAGGAGGCTCCCATGGTCTAGGGACAAGATCAGAACACAGAGAATAACGAGAGAGAGGAGGAAGAAGCAGAGAATAATCGGTGGAATAAGGGAAGAAGAGAGTTGGGGACAAAAATGGTAGAGGATGCTAAGAGAAAAGAGCAAGATAAATGGAAGGAGGAAGAAGAGAGGGAACCAGGGGACAAAGTGGCTAAAGCTCATAAGGAGGGAGAGGGAGGGGGTACCCCGGGGGCAAAGAAGCCAAGTCAGAGAGAGAGAGGTACCGAAGGGAATAGGGGCCTGCCAAGTTATAGAACAAGGCAGACATAGTCCTTACCCGTTCGCGGAGGTTACCGGCCAGCGGCAGACGATCGAGCCCCACGTTGGGCGCCAGTTGTTGACGGACAGGATGAGGGGGGAGCGCCGGGAGGTAGTTGGCATTCCCAGGGGCCTTGACAGTGAGGGAAAGAATTATTGCAGAGACGAGGTGAGTATGCAGGGGGGGGGGTCCTTTATTGAGCAAGTGCACAACCTTTTATAAGCTAGGTAAGGGGTGGAGCAGGAGGCAGGGCAAGAAAAGAGAGGAAGTACGTGGCAGGCAGGGATTGGGCACAGTTGGTTGCTAGGGAGGGTTTGTTATCTGTGGAAGGCGGGAAGGTTTCGCGGGAAAGTTTCGCGGGCACGGGAACAGGGTGAGCTGCTTCTTTAAAGGCTAAATATAGGATCAGGCTGTTATTTGTAGTTGGTCAGCCATTTTAGCTTTACATTTTTCTGGCTGCCTCCAACAGTGAACAAAAAGAGCAATTTGAAAACCAGCAAAAAAAGTAACAGAGCTTATGGGAATGAAAGACATGATGAATGAGATTGAAAATACATTAGAGAGCAGTGGAAGTAGCTCAGTGGTTGATTGCCTGCTTCTCATGTATGAGGTCTTTGGTTCGATCCTTAGGACATCCTAAAAAATATATATTATAGGCACATAACAGGAGATTTGAATTTCTCAAAGACAGAGATAGTGATATCAAGGACAGAATACCCAAACTGG
Organism: Tolypeutes matacus; assembly: GCA_026826555.1. NCBI lineage: Eukaryota > Metazoa > Chordata > Mammalia > Cingulata > Chlamyphoridae > Tolypeutes > Tolypeutes matacus. The sequence continues at coordinate 20,789 of JAKSZT010030253.1, read as the reverse complement.
GAAAGAGAGGAGAAAAGAAAGACTAAAAAACTGGAAAAAAAAATGAAACAAGGTCTCAAGGAATTGAATGACAACATGAAATGAACAAGCATATGCACTATCAGTGTTCCAGAAGGAGAAGAGAATGGAAAAGGGGCAAAAGGAACATTTAAGGAAATAATGATCAAAAATATCCCAACCCTTATGAAAGACATAAATATCAATATCTGGGAAGGATAATGTACCACAAACAGAATAAATCCAAATAAACCCACTCTGAGACACCTACTATACTTAATGACAAATATCAGACATAAAGAGAGGACACTGAAGGCAGCAAGAGAAATGCAAAGCAGCACATACAAGGGAACCTCAATAAAGTTAAGTGTGGAAGTGTGGGCCTTTCATCAGAAACCATGGAGGTGAGAAGAAAGTGGTATTATGTATTTAATGTACTGAAAGAGAAAAACTGCCAGCCAAGAATTCTGTATCCAGTAAAACTGTCATTAAAAAATGAGGGTAAGTTTAAAGTCTTAAGAGACAAACAAATCTGATAGAATATGTTACCAAAAGACCAGAATTACAAGAGATACTCAAGGGAGTGCTGCACCCTGAAAGAAAAAGAAAGGGTGGGACTGGGAAAAGAGTTTAGAAATGAAAATTATGAGAAAGGATAAATTAAAGGGTAAATATACAGACAGCAATAAGATATGACAATTGAAAGCCAATAGACAAAATGGATGAAGTATGTAATGTCTTTACAGTGATAACATTGAATGTTAATGGCATGAACTCTCAAAACAAAAGACATAGAGTGATAGAATGAATAAAAAAATATAGCCATCTATATGTGGTCTACAAGAGACTCACCTCCGATGAAAGGAAACAACAAGTTTAAAAGTGAGAGATTGGAAAAAGATATACCACACAAATATTAACCAAAAATGAGCTGGAGTAGTGATAATAATATGGGAAAAATATATTTTAAATGCAAAACTCCTATAAGGGATGAAGAAGTTAATATATATTAATAAAAAGGGCAAATTCACCAAGAAATAACTACACTAAATATTTGTGAACCTCACCTGATTGCAAGATATATGAGGCACACACTGGCAAAGCTGAAGGGAGCAATAGATGTCTCTACAATAATAGCTGGTGACTCCAATACACTATTCTCAATACTGGATAGAAAATCTGGACAGAGGATAAATAAACAGAGAGTCTGAATTAACTGATAAATGAACTAGACCTAGCAGATATTTATAGAGCATTGCATCACAAAACAACAGGAAATACATTCTTTTCAAGTGCTCATTGATCATTCTTCAGGATAGACCACATGTTGAGTTAGAAGACAGGATTCAATACATTTAAAACAGTGAAATTATAAAGACACTTTCTGTGATCATAATGGAATGAGGTGGAAATAAGGGACAGAGCAAGGGAAAACTCATAAATATATGGAGATTAAATACAATCATATCAGTGGATTAAACAAGATATTGCAAGAGAATTCAGGAAATATCTTGAGATGAATGAAAATTGGCACACAATACATTAAAACTTTTGGTTCACCACAAAGGAAGAGCTGAGAAGTAAATTTATAGCCCTCATTGTGTGAACTAAAAAAGATAAAAGAGCTAAAATAGAAGATCTAACTGCATACCTGGAGCAACTAGAAAAATAACATAAAACTAATCTCAAAGCAAGCTCAAGGAAAGAAATAGTAAAGATAGAGCAAAATAAATGAAATTGAGATAAAAAAAATCAATAGAAACAATAAAACCAAGGTTTGGTTATTTGAGAATATCAACAAAATTGGCAAACACTTAGCTGGACTGACAAAGAAAAAAAAGACAAGAAACACAAATAAATCAAATCAGAAATGAAATGGGGTCATTACCAATGACCCCAAAGAAATAAGAGATTATAAGAAAAAAACTGTGTGCCAAAAATCTAGATGATATAGACGAGATAGACAAATTCCTAAAAACACAAGAACAGCATACACTGATGCTAAAAGTAATAGAAAATCTGAAGAAACCAATCACAAGTGAAGGATGAAAGCATATATAAAGAGTTACTACAACTCAACAGTAAAAAGAGAAACTACTCTTAAAAATGGGCAAATGTCTGGAATGGACAACTGTTCAAAGAATAAATACAAATAGTGAAAAAAAACATGAAAAAATGGTCAACATCACAAGTGATTAGCGAAATGCAAATCAAAACTACAATGGGATATCATTTCACACTTTTTAGAAAGGCCACTATTAAAAAGTCAGAAAACTACAAGTGTTAGTGATGATGTGGAGAGATAGGAATGCTTATTCACTGTTGATTGGAACACAGAATGGTACAGCCACTGAGGAAGAGTATTTGGCAGTTCCAATGGAACTGATTTTGTTGATTACAAAATTGCCATGTGACCTGGCAATGCCATTACTAGGTATATTCCCAGAAGATCTGAGAGTGGTAACATGAACAGTCATCTGCACACTGATTTTCATGGTGGCATTATTCACAATTGCCAAACGATGGAAACAACCCAGGTGTCCATCAATTGATGAATGGATAAACAAATTGTGGTGTATACACCTAATGAAATATTATGCAGCTGTAAGAATAAGTGAAGTCATCAATTCTATGACAATGTGGACGAACCTGGAGTACATTATGTTGAGTGAAGCAAGCCAGACACAAAATAACAAATGCTGTATATTTGTGCTGTTATGAACTAAATATGTTGTATAAACTCATGGAGTTAATAATGAGAATGTAGGTCATCAGAAAATAAAATAAGTATAAAGAATGGAAAGCTGAGGGCTAATCTGTGTGTAATTGGTAAAAATATTGTAAATCTTTTAAAATGAATAATAAAAGTGAAAACACCCATAATCCATTCTTCCTTACCCCTGCATTTACCCCTGAAGAAACCAATCACAAGTGAAGAGATTAAAACATTATATATAAAGAGATACTACAACTCAACAATAAAAAGAGAGAGTACTCTATTAAAAATGGGCAAATTGCCTCTTCAGAGGCAATGACTTAAAATCTTTTACAATCTTTTCTCTATATGCATCCCTATGTACATATATTTAGATTATATATATTATATTATATATTTATAGAAGATATAGATTTCTAAAATATATTATCATTAATGTATGATGAAATAAAACAAATCCAGTAATTTTAAGTTACTTATTTAAGCCCATAAAATGACCTATAGAAAGATACTCACCCTGGATAAGTCTCTTCTACAATGTAGAAAATGTATGGTTTTCTTCTGAAGCATACATCTTTTCCTACACTCACCTCCTCATTGATCAAAAATAATGTAAAAGATATATCATTCTTGATCACTAAATAAAGATGATACCTTTCAATTTGGCCTGTTCATTTACATGGTAAGCAAGAGTTTGAATTTTCCATATAAACTTGCCAAAGTTGCTTTTGCTTGAAATTTTATATGGACTACCAAGCAGGAGTTTTAAGAGCCTCTAAAGCTCAAGGAACACCTTACCAAGGTTCACATAAATTCTGGTGAAGTCCTCTATTCTCAAGGTCTTCAAACTATCTGGAGAATATAAGCCTTTTTCAAAGTTACCTGTAATCCTGGGAATCCTGTCAATTTTCCTGAGAGAGCTTTGCTCTCATTGGCCATACAATCTCAAATTTAGTTGGCAGTAGAAGTTTCTGATAATACATGAATCTGCATATCTGTAAATAAGAATTGTATTTTATTACCATCAGATGTCTAAAATCAACTCTTTTGTAAAATAACTTTTCTAAAATCACAATCAGATGATTCATGAGTTTTTTTCTGAGGTCTAGAGAAAGCAGCTTTGCCAGTATCTTTGTATGCTCACTACATCAAAGATTTCCGGAGTCAATAACACTAAAGAGGAAAAATGCATAATAATTTATAAATTACTGGCTTGGGAATTAATAATCTTATTTAATAGTTAAAATTTTATATTACAATTATTTATAAGACAGAGTTTAGAGAATCATAAGATTGTTAGTGTATAAATGGATCTAGAATACTCAATGAGTACTTTTTACATTTGTGCACATTTGTGTGTTTCTAAATTATATCCCTCCATGAAATTCCACATGGTGAATCAGTCTTAAAAGAGAGATAATGAGATAAACCAATAGATGGTGATTCTGAAAGATATATAGAAAGAAACTAATTACTAGAGTATAACCTTGGAATTTTGGTTGAGACTGGGGTAGATGTATTCTACTTCATTACACAAGTAAACTACCTAAAGTTTTGGATCAAAACTAGATATGATTATATCTCTGTCATCTACTAATTATATATATTTGGGTTAGTCATTTTATTTCTCTGAGATTTCAGCTTATAAATGGAACAAGTATAAATAATAATGGTCTTTATATGATATGTAGGAGGTAATATATAGTGGATATTTAATATGTGTCTGAATGGAAATCAATATTGAGTCATAACTATGGACTTTACCATCTTTGTATCATCTCAGTCACCATCAACATAATCAACATCACTTTTGTTCAAACACTTGTCATCTAAAAGATTGTACTGTGATTTAGTTTTCAAAGTTTTCTCATATAACTCACATTTCATTCTTACAAAAGCTCTGTCAGTTTTACTGGTGCAAATATTATTATCATTTCATTGAAGTTTAGTGATGTATAGAAAAAGAAAAAATGAATGATAAAAAGACATAAGTTAAAAGGATGAATCATTATCTATTGCCACAATTTATTAGGAAAAAAACCATAATTCTACAGCCAAAACACATTTACTGATCCTATGGTTATCTGCATTATTTGCAGGATCATCTTTTATTTTTAAGAAATACTTCATTTTACCATTGACATATGATTGTAGCCATTTTTATTAAGTTTACTATAATTTCCATTTTATGTTTTCATATAGATATATAATCTCCAGGTATTTAATTACAATAAAATTTTTATAAAGCAAACAGCAATAAGAAGCAGCAAAAACAAAGCCTAGGACACCACCGTGGGGACCCACAGCACCCCTCCCAAGTCCTCAGCATGTACCAATATGCATGTCCTAGATATAAGTTAAAGGTTAACCCTCCCTGGAGGGGAAAGAATGTATGCATGATATCATAAATAATAATGATAATCTTCCTAAAGCAGTAAACACCTTGGTAAACATTCTTCCTACACGTGTAGTGAAAACATCACCAGACCCCATAAGTATGCCTCACATGACCCTAGCAGAAACTCTGTTCTCATACCCTATAGAATGTTCTTGGTCTGAAACTCCTTATATAATCCCTCATTTTTCCAACTCTTTGTAGAGTGCTAGCTTCATTCTCTGAAGCACTGCCATAGCATGGCCTCTCCTGTCTGTAAGTCTGAATAAAACTTACATCTTACTAAATGCCCGAGCATTCTTTGTTCTCATGGTGCACCAATTTGTGATTTTCAAGAGTTGGCTTGGATCAATTGTTGAGCAAGGAGGCCAAAGGACAACTGGCATACCGTGCATGAGCTCAGGAAAAGGAGATCCACAGGGGAAATACTGTGTAGGCCTATAATGTCCATATTGAGATGGGCCATTGTCCTTCTGGATGAACTGGCTCTTCCTGGAGAATGTTGGACACCCTAAATACTCTGGCTTGTATGCTGGCCATGCTACAGCAGGTGCAGAGCAGCTGCACTTAAATAAGGAAAAGGAAGACTGCCAGATAGCCATGGCTACAGAATGGCCCCTGTTAGGAACCTTGCAGGTAGCTACCAAGGCAGAACAAGTGGCAAATGTCTCTGTGTGCCACTTACACAAAATGTTAAAACTAGAAATGATATGCACCTAGAACAGGCAGAGATGAAAGTGGCCCCTTGTTTTGAAGTAAAACTTAATAGAGACTGTAACTAAGAGTTGAGATCATTATAAAGATGCCTTTATATTATGAAAAAGCAAAAGGATAATTTCTAAAATTGCTATAACTGGGTGGGTTTAGTCTAGACCTCCTGCTGTGACAGTAATCTTAGATTAATTGACCTTTGTTTATGGTTACTTCAGTTCTAGCCTCCCTCTTGTGTATGCTTGCTATAATAATTGTAATTCTAAACTGAACTTAACCTCTGTTTACGGTTATTTCAGGACTGGCCTCACCTTTGTAATGGTGTTGCGGCAGACAAAATGAAAACCCAAGAGGCACTCTGAGGGGCAGAGGATCAAAGTTTTATTACATGCAGGCTCAGAGGAGAGTCAAGTCTCCAAAAACCCTGAGCTCTATGTCTTGGTTTTCATAAGTTTATATAGGGACTCTAAGTGGGCAAATTCCTAAGCAAGTGGGCAGGCAGGGTTTACAAAAGCAAAAGGAGCAAGTTTAGCTTATCTTCCTAAAGCAGAGGGCTATTAGGGAGGAAAAGAGTCATCTGTTTAGAGTTGTAAATTCCAGTTGAAAGGGCAGGCTGGGAGTGCTTATCTTCCTAAGGATGTGGATTCCAGGGAGAAAAGGGAGGAAAGGAGAAAGGGATGGGGGGGTGTTGCTTATCTTCCTAAAACTGAGGGTTTTTGCTAAGGGGGGTTAGGGCCGCAGTGCTTCCTTTATCATTGCCCCCTTTGATGCCCTTATAATTCCTTATGGGGCATCATCTGCTAACATGGGGATTTTTCTATAGTTCCCAACGGCTGATATTTAACACAAGGCATTAGTTTGTGTTTCAAGGCATTTAAGTGGGAAGTGTTAGGTACCATAGAAGACATGGCCTGAAATTTAAAAGGAAGTGACTGAGGCTATCACTGGCATGAATGGCAAAATCCAGGAAAGGAGATACTGGGAGGAGTTCCCATTGGAGATGCCTGGTATATATGGTTCAAGTGGCCTTTGGTTCATTCTTTTAGTAGGGCCAACTTGTCCTTAACTATTCCTGAGGAATTTGCATAGAAACAGCATTCTTCCCCCAGGGCCTGGCAGATCCCCCCCTGAAACTGTGGTGAGCAAGTCTAATCCTCATCTGTTCTGTAAAACTATTTCTGCCAACAAGTCTATCTGGTCTTGCAACCCGTTGAGAGCCTCCGATATTTCTTTGAGTTCATTTGATATTTCCCATGCTTGGGATTTTAAGTCCTCCTTACCAACTGTGAGGGAGGCCCCTGCTACTGCTGTGTTCCCAAATACTCTTAGTCCTAAGAGTAGGGGAATTGCCTGTATTGCTCGTTTGGCTCAGGAGAGCTCTCTAGGCAATTCTTCTCCATACACCAAGGACAATGGTATTGGCCAAACCAGGTAACAGATGCCCTGGCCATCCTGGGGTAGGCACCAGTAGGCATTGGTGACACAGATCCATATGGTGGAGTTTGCGGCACATCGGTCAGGTTCATTGAGTGGGCAGCTGGTGTTACGGTTGGTCTTTCCAAAAAGGAGGATGGTTGAAAGAGACCTGGTAGCTATATTTTTACAGTTTTCCTGGGGGTTCGGTTATGTGGACTGGGAAGGGCCTAGTTCCTGCCACAGAGCTCTCATGGGTCAGGAGGGTTACATTCCATGGGACAGGTATGGGGAAGATGGTTAGGCTTGAGGAGGTGCATAGCCAGCAGGAGGCAGCTATGTAGGCCTGGGATTCATTTAGGAGTTTGTGGAAATTTCGAACCTGGTTCAAAAGGACATTGTGGAGGGCTGTTCTAATTCTGGCTTTTAGCGTCTGGGCAGTTTTATTGATATTTTTTACCAGGGTTTTTTCTGGGGGTTGGGTTACCAGGATCAGTTGGAACAGTATGAGGTCTCCTGGGTCTGACCCTGCTGGGTTTTATGTTCCGATTACAAGTTTTAGTCCTGTTTGGGCTTTTAAAAAGGTATTTTCTCATCTGGTGGTTATGTTTAATATGGTGAGTTTTACCAGTTCACAGGTTTCTATACTACACCCTGCCAAGGTAGAGATTTTCTGTAGGAGATATGGGGAAGCCAGTGGGACCCCCTTCCAGACAATGTTGGCACCTACCAGCCAGCTCCAAGAGCAGCAGTATCCTCTGCTCTTTTGGGGGTCACGGCAGAGGTATTTGTCATAACTCCCATAGCTGCAGCCCCTACGCCCTCTCCTGGGGGCAGGTATGGGGGAATGGAGGTATGGGGCAACTAGCAAGGTGTAAGGAGCATGATCTTGGATTGCCTTGCAAGTGTCAAATACTACAGAGGCTGAAGTTGCACCTGCCAAGAACAGGACTGATGCGTTCAGCATGGATTGCTTGCCCCAGCTTTGACTAACATGCAGCTGCCATAGATTTTGGGGGCAGGTATTGGTTCCTAGGGAAGGGACAAGGAAGGAAAGGATAAGCAAGTCAAGGCACAGAAGCATCCTATTATAAACCAATAAGCAATTGAAATTAGGGCTCTATTCACTATAGTCCAGTCTGCAGGGACCACAGCAGTGAGTCTAACTCCAAATACCAATGCAAGTAGGCCATATAAGCACAGAATCCACCAGGAACAGGGGTCCATTCAGCAGGTGTTTGATGAGGTCGGTGGTAGGGGATCCTGGGCAACACGTACTCTCAAGGAGTGGCCTGTTACAAGTTGGGCTGACCAGCTGTCCTGCTCTTTATTGGGGTGTGCCTTCTTGACCCTGGAATGATGGATCCAAGGGACAATGCCTGCAACTTTAAGAGCAGTAAGAGTTACAAGGATCATAGTATGTGGACCTTTCCAGGAAGCCTGAAGGGGTTGTTTTTTCCAGTCTTTGACCCAGACTGGGTCCCCTGGCTGGTGGGGGTACACCAGCTGTCAAAGGGGGATGAAGTTCCAGGACAACACAGTTTTAGGTATTTGGGCTAGAGTTCTCCCCAGCTGCTGGGGGATGGAATCTTGGCTAGCATCCTGCACAAGTTTGAGATTTCCTTGAAGGCCCAGATAATTGGGGGTGGCCGTCCAAATAGAATTTCAAAGCGTGAATAGCCTGTGGGTCCTGGGGTGCACCTAACCTGGAGAAAGGTTAAGGGAAGTAAGTCTACCCAGGGGAGAACAGTTTCTTGGCAGAATTTGGCTAGGGTGGCTTTGAGGGTTCGATTCATGCATTCAACTTTCCCTGAACTCTGGGGCCTGTAAACGGTATGGAGTTTCCACTCGATTCCTAACATTTTTACCAGCTGTTGGACTACGGCAGCCATGAAGGCTGGGCCATTGTCACTTCCAATAGACAGTGGCCGCCCGTGTTGGGGAATGATTTCTCTAAATAAAGCCTTAGTCACCCCTCTTGCTTTTCTGGTGAGAGTGGGGAAAGCTTCAATCCAACCTTAAAAGGTACATATCATCACTAACAGATATTTGTACTCCCGACTTGGCTTCACTTCTGTGAAGTCTACTGTGAGATCTTCAAAGGGAGCTGTCCCTGTGTGCTGGACACGTGCCAGATCATGGGGACCCTGCAAAGGGTTGTTTTTGTCACAAACTTGGCACTGGCTGCTGATGGTGGCACAGAGAGAAACTAGTCAGACTATGTAGGTAGTATCTCCTGAGCAAGACTTCTAGCACAGTTTTCCCTAGATGGGTGAGTTTGTAGTATTGCTGGATGAGGGCATGAGTGGTTCCTTTTGGGACAAAAATCCAGTCATCTGGGGGCAGCCAAGTTCCTTTGGGAGTTCGGCTTCCTACTTCTCTCTTGGCCCATTCCTGTTCTTCCCAATTATAGCTTAGTTAACCAGTTTCTTGTCCTAAGAGGGACAGTTGCAGTGTCAATTCCAGGACTCGTATTCTGTGGGTTCCTTCAGCCACTTGCCGAACTGCTTTGTCAGCTAGCCTGTTTCCTTGAGTGACAATGTCCATTCCTTTCTGATGTCCCCAGCAGTGTATGATGGCAACTTTGTCTGGTTTCCAGATTACTTCTAACAGTTGAGGGATTTCTTCTTTGTTTTTTATTTCCCTTTCCCCTTGCATTTAGGAGACTGTTTTCTTTATAAATTGTCACATGGATATGAGCAGTAGCAAATGCATACTTAGAGTCAGTATAAATGTTTACCATTTGCCCGGCGGCTAGCTACAGGGCTCAGACCAGTGCCCAGAGTTCTGATCGTTGCGCCGACCATCCCCACGGTAGAGATGCTGCTTCCACCACCCATTCGGTAGTGGTGACTGCATATCCAGCAGGCTTTTCCCCATTTTTAATGTGACTCCTCCCATCTATAAATAGTGTCTGATCTGGGGAAGGAAGCAGTTTGTCTTGGAGGTCGGGGCGACTGGCATAAACTTCCTTGATCACTTCAACACAATCATGCTCAGGAACCCCTTCCTCTTCCAGTAAAAAAGTAGCAGGGTTTAGACTGCACACTCTTTCTATAGTCACTCTGGGGTTTTCACAGAGTAAACCTTAGTAATATGCGAGTTGGGGATTAGATATCCACCGGTGCCCGTGTGAGTTCATTAGGGCAGTGACTGAATGTGGCACCATAGCATGAACAGACTGTCCGAGGGATAATTTGTCGACTTCTTTGATGAGGGTTACTGTTGCTGCCAGGTCTTTCAGGCAGGGCTGCTACCCTGCAGCCATAGGGTCCAGGTGCTTGGAGAGGTAAGTGATAGGTCTTTGCCGGGGCCTGACTGCTTATGTGAGAACCTCCAATGCTACTTTGTTCTTTTCATGCATGAACAGGTTAAAGTTTTGAGTTACATCCAGGAGTCCCAAGGCAAGAGCTCGACCAAGTTGTTTCTTGATGTTTTGAAAGGCCCCCTTTTGATCTCCCCCCAGGCAAGGGACTCTTTTTCTGGACCCATCAGAACATTGTAAAGGGGTTTGGCCATGGCTGAAAACCCGGGAATCCAAATCTGTCAGAACCCTGCAGCTCTGAGGAACACATGAATCTTTCATTTTGTGGTGAGGGTAGGGATTGTGCAGATTACCTTCTTTCATTTGGATCCAAGCATCTGGTGCTCTTGTGTGATCCTGAGCCCCAGGTACTTGACCTGCTGTTTACAGATCTGGGCTTTTCTCCAAGATACTTTGTACCCAGTCTGTGTTAGAAGTTAGAGGAGAGTCTGGGTCCCTCTCCAGCAGTCCTCTTCCATCTTACTGGCAAGTAGGAGGTCATCTACATATTGCAAGAGGGCACACCTGCAGTCCTCCTGGGGGTAAGCGGCCAGATCTGCTTCCAAGGCTTCCCCAAAAAGGGTAGGAGAGTTTTTGAAGCCTTGCAATAGCCAGGTCCAGGTTTGCTGAGTTTTCTGCCAGGTTCTGGGATGTTCCCACTCAAAGGCAAACAGAAGCTGCTTCAGGGGGGCCAGCAACAGGCAGAAGAAGATGTCTTTCAGGTCCAGGTAAGTGAACCAGGCAGCTTCAGGTGGCAGCTGTCCTAGCAAAGTGTATAGGTTAGGAACAACCTGATGTAAAGTGAGAGTGGCATTATTGATGGCTCATAAATCCTGCACTGGTAGATATCCAGTCCCATCTGGCTTCTTTACTGGTAATAATGGGGTGTTCCAGGGTGACTAACACTCAATCAGGATTTTTTCTTTTCTCAGACAATCTATGTGTTCGACCATGCCTAATTGCGCTTCTCAGGGGATTGGATACTGCCTCTGCTGGAACAGGGCAGCTCCAGGCTTCAGGTCTATGATGATGGGTGCATGGTTCCATGCCATTCCCAGTGGGTTTTTTTCTGCCCAAACCTGGGGGAAAAGTTCCAACAATTTTTCCGGATTCTGACTTGAACTTTTCTCTGCATGAAGTCTCTATTCTTTGCTTCGGGGTATGGTGACAAGGAGAGTGAGGCCAGTCCTGAGGCTTAAGCTTGTTGGCCCTTCAGGTTTGAAGGTAATCTGGGCTCCCAGTTTGGTTAAGAGGTCCCTACCAAGTAAGGGAATTGGACATTCAGGCAGGTACAGAAATTTATGAGTCAATCCGTGGCCACCAAGCTGGCAATTTCTTGACTGGAAAAAGGCTGTTGTCTTAACTGGCCCCCAGTCGCTCCTATGATATTAGTGTTTTATCCGCTAAAGGGGGTGATGGGGTTTGTGATCACAGAATATTCAACACAGTGTCCACCATGAAAGTCATTGACTGGGCCAAGACTTTAGTTTGACCATAGGCTCATGGGGCCCAAGTTCCAGTGAGCCCAGTCACCCCTATTCGGGGCTGAGCCTCCCAGCCCAATCAGATGGTTTTGGGGTTCAGGTCGGTATTTCCCATTAGGGATGTTCCCTCTATGTGCCTGAGTCTTTTGGGGCACTCATTTTTCCAGTGTCCACTTTCTTTGCAGCACACACATTGGTCTTTGGCCAGGGGCACCCTTCTGGTGTTTTTCCCCCCTTTTTGGGTTTGCCCTTCCTATCTGGTGGGGTCAGGATTTCCCAAGGCTGCTGCCAGTAGGGAGGCTTGATTCGCTTCTTGGCTTCTTGTTCGGTGGCTTCATCTCGATTGATGAATGCTTTGTTGGCGACTTCAGGGAGTTGAGAAATGTACATCCCCTTGAACGCTTCTAATTTTTGGAGCTTTCTTTTAATGTCTGTTGCTGCCTGTGCAACAAAGGCTGTATTCACCATCCTCTGGTTTCCCGGAGCTTCTGGGTCAAAAGGGCTTTAGATTCTAAAACCCTCACAAAGTCATTCACAGAAATCTCCCAGAGATTCTTCAGACTTTTGAGTGACTAGAGTCATCTTTGTCATGTTTGTGGGTCATTTTGCCCCTTCTAGGACCCCTCAAAGGGGCACTTCCTGATATTGCCGGAGTGCAACCCATTCCTGATCAGTGTTGAAATCCTAGTTTTGTTGGGCCTCTGGCACTGCCTGTTGTGCCCAGTCTTCCAGGTTTAAGACACCAGTAGGGGGCTGCTCCTGCAGCCACTTTCGGTCTTTCATCACAATCTGTTGTCTTTCCTCCGTATTAAACAAAGTCAGGAGAAATTGGCTGCAATCATCCCAAGTAGGATGATGGGTTTGGAAAATGGATTCCATGAGATCAATAAGGGCCTGGGGCTTTTCTGAGTAGGAAGGGGTGTGGTGCTTCCAGTTTAAGAGCTCTGTAGTTGTGAAGGGCTGGTAGTTCAAAACAGGCTTCCCAGGTTGGATGGTCCCATCCTCGCCAATCTGGACTGGACCCTGTGTTTCATAGAGGGGTATCAGTAGCACGGGTTGTACTGACCGGAGCTTCCTTGCTATTGGGGTTCTGGAGTTTTCCTCAGAGGGGGTGGTTGTTCCTGGAGGGACCAAAGGAGGAGGTGTTTCTGGGAGATCTGCCTGCAGTCCTGGGCTAGGAGGAGAGGCTAGAGCTACCAGAGCATATGGCGGTGGTTCCTTGATGAATGACTGGCTTCTGGAGCCCAGTTCCCTGTGCAATCAAGACCCTGCTTTGTCCCCTTTTACCAACACACAATCAAACCCAACGGGGCAGTTTCTGGGTTACCTCTAACAAAGAGTTGATGTAAGGAAACAGATCAGGGTGGCCAGGAGTTGCTGTGACAAGCAGCCACACTGCGTGGACCCTGGCTATATCCAGGGTCCCTTCCGAGATCCACTCAACATTAAAAGTGTGTCACTCTACTTCACATAAAGTTCAGAATGTGCCAGGGTTCATCCGGATGCCATAATCTCTGGAAAAACCCTTCTTGAAATTATTGAGCATGCAGTTTAAGATGGTAGGTGTTGACTGTGATGAGCCCATACCCTCCATCAGTAGCACAAGAGAGACAAGGGAAAGGGTCGCCTCTTTCAAGGCCACTCAGATGCCAACCTGTCTACGTCTCTCATGAGAACTTTGGCTTGTCTTAGCTAAGGCACCCGGGCAGAGTTCGGAGTGGGCGTTATGCCGTATGACATAGCTGCGGAATACAGGTTAGGGCCCACACAGGCTCCATAGCACAAGTTGTGGAGTCACAGACTGAAATAACAGTGGCAAGCCTCTGTCATCCTCACTCACACACACAATTGCTCAGAAGTTACACAGTCCCTCCTTCAGGAATTAACAGTTATAAGTGCACACCCTGAGTTGGTGGTGCATGACAGACAAATGAATGGGTTGCCTCTTCTGAGGCCAGTCAGATACTCATCTGTCCGCTACTCTCGTGAGAGCTTACGCTTGTCTTGACTAAGGCACCAGGGCAGAGTTCAGGGTGGGCCATTATGCTGTATAACGTAGCTGTGAAAAACAGTTTAGGGCCCATGCAGGCTCCATAGCACAAGCTATGGAGTCACAGACTGGAATAACAGAGGCAAGCCTCTGTCATCCTCACTCACACACACAATTGCTCAGAGGTTATGCATTCCCTCCTGCAGGGCCTGCCCTATCCTGGGATCTCAATATTCGAGACTTTGGGAGGTGATCAGTCTCCCCTTTCATCCATAAGAGGCCTGACTGAGGACTTGGCACCTGGAGCCTTATCTTTCTGGAGTCTTCTGGCATTGTTCAGTCTGCTTCCCCACTGAGTCAGGCCAGGGTGTGAGGATGCAGCCCGTGGGGACCGCCTCCAAAGAAAGTCCCATTAAGAGGATAGGTGGCACCCACCTCGTTTGCTCGGAGATTGCCATCAGCTGCACCCATCAGCCACAAGCCAGAGGTACAACGGGCCTGCTCAGTTGGGCTTTCCTGGTCATGGAACCTAATGTAGCACCAGATGAAATGAAAACTCAAGCAGCACTCTGAGGGGCAGAGGAACAAAGTTTTATTACACGTGGGCTCAGAGGAGAGTCAAGTTTCCAAAAAATCTGAACCCCTTCTCTTGGTTTTCATAAGTTTATATAGGGACTCTAAGTGGACAAATTCCAAAGCAAGTGGGCAGGCAAGGGTTACAAAAGCAAAAGGAGCAAGTTTAGCTTATCTTCCTAAAGCAGAGGGCTATTAGGGAGGAAAAGAGTCACTATTTGTTTAGAGTTGTAAATTCCATTTGAAAGGGCAGGCAGGGAGTGCTTATCTTCCTAAGGATGTGGATTCCGGGGAGAAAAGAGAGGAAAGGAGAAAGGGATGAGGGGTGATTATCTTCCTAAAGCTGTGGGTTTCTGCTAAGGGTGGTTAGGGCCACAGCATTTCCTTTATCAATGGTAAATATTCTATTGTCCCCTGATTGTATCCATGTCAACTTGTGTTCCCCATGGCTTGGGAGAAGGCAAATTTGGGACACCCCTATCTCCAGTCCTTCCCCTGGTGTTAATAAACCTGCTTTCACTCATGACCATAAAAATGTGGACTCCAATTTACCTTCATTGGGCAAGAGCCCAGAGGCACCCCATAAACTTTGAGAAGATTCCTGCTTGGTGGAATCCTCAGGCCTTGGAGTTGCATGTCCACTCTTCCAATCCAACAGCTGCTGGTGACCTGCTATCTCCAAGGACTGGAGATTGAGGAACCTCCTGTCCCAAGTATCAGGAATTCTAAAAGTAGAAGGTCATTAAAAAAAACAGTTTTCCCTGACACTTCAATGACCTCAGTAAGTATATACTGGAATTGGTGTTGCTTATCTGAGGCTTATAAAAGTTGAAATGAGAAATAAACAGAGCTCTAAAGTAAAGGAAAATGATGTAAGTTGCTTATATGCTACTAGACCAGCATGATGTGCCTCTTATTTTCCCCCATAAACATCCTTCTTTTTGCACATAGCACCCTTGACAATACCTTCTACAGTGGGTCTCAGCAGTAACCCATGCCCACAATCAAACACAGTGTTGGGTTTGCACAGACTTACCATCCTTGGGTACTATTGGCCTTCCTTGGATTTTAACTCCTGCAAACTGGAGAGCATGGGATACCTTGCTGGCATGGTAGACTATCATCAATTGATAAGTTTGGAACAAGACCTTCTCATTTAAGACTGATATTCAGATGCCATCTTTCAGTGAGACCTCAAAATTATATTTTTCCCTTGTAAGGAAACAGATGAATAAGTCTATACCTTTTTTAGGACTTGGTATATATAATGGTTTAGGATGGTTAACAGCCGATTCTGTTACCCTAGATCACATCACCTCTGTCTGAACTAACTGACAAGAGGTTATTGGCGGTGTAGGGTGGTTACTCCATTAGTTGTGTAATTTTAATATCAAGGCTAGATATAGAGTAAAGTGTGCCCCCTGGTGGTTCTACCCATTAGCCATTTTTGTGCCACATAAAACTGCACTTTTCACTGAAAAACACATAACGGCTTTAGCCAATCAAATTTCTCAAGCCCGTAATGACTCAAAAGTAGCAATTTCTTTACTAAACAAACTACCCAGCTACAAAAGGTAGATTTACAAAATAGGATGGACTTACATATTCTAACTTCATCACAAGGTAGGAAATGGGCCCTCATTAATGTTCAATGTTGTGCATATATTCTTGGTCACTCCCATAACATTCTATGGACTGTGGATGCAATGCTTGTCCTATGGTCAATGTAGGCTGCTATTTGTGGGTGGAATATGGGAACCCACTGCTCTCCCCTAAATCCTCAGCATGTAGTCACCTGTGTGACTTAGACAAAAGTTAAAGATTAACAACTCTTCCCAGAGGGGAGATAATGTATAGATGGTATCATAAACTATAATCTTCCCAAAGCAGTAAACATCCTTGGTAAACATCCTTCTTATAAGCATAGTGAAAACATCACC